>JAXDDW010000329.1:25000-50334 GCA_034670385.1 Hoplostethus mediterraneus | reverse complement strand
TTATTTCCCCTGTAAGCCCAAAACAAAAGAAATTCACCAATCATGAAGATAATCTATCCATCAATGAGCGAAGAATGAGATTTGGTATTGATCATAACAACTGTGCTTTTTGTGAAACTGAAATTGAAAGTACTGATCATCTGTTTTTCCACTGCATACACTCGGGGACTTTTTGGGAGGATCTGCAGGACTGGCTATCAACTAAAATCCAACTTAGTCCTCTCACAAGAGAAAATGTTGTGTTTGGTTTTAATTTGAAAGATACCAAGTGTGATTTGATTGTAAACAACCTGATTATCCTGGCAAAATTCTTCATCCACACATCCAAATGGAAAAAAACAAAACCACTTTTTTATGTTTTTAAAAAGACTCTTGAACAATCACCTCAGTGCCTTGAAACTGATGGACAAAAAACATGCACGGTCTCTCCTTGCAGCATATGAAGATCTAAAAATATTTATGGACCCCTAAAAGGTCTTTGAACATGATGCATTAACTGTTTACCTGTTTATTTATCTTTTTAATTTATTATTATCTCTATTTTATGTAACTTTTTATTCTTTATTTTATTCTATTTTATTTATTTTTTTCTTTTTAACCTTTAAATGTGCCCTGCTGAGAGGTGTTCATTATTGTTGTTAACATGCCTTGACATTTTGTAAATGATTCCTTTTCAATAAAAAAAAAACAAAAAAAACTCCATCTCTGCCCCTTTGCCCAATTAAAATTTGGCAGGTACCGGCTACGTCACGTGGTTGTTTCTATAGCAACGGTGGGTCACTTCGCCATTTGCCCCACATACAGGAAATGCTACGGCGGGGGCGGGAGGGAGAGGCGCGAGCCAAGCACACAGAAACAGACACACACACACTGAGGAAATTACTCCAAAACAGCACTATAGGGATTGTGAGTGAAGTTTATTTGACACCAAATTCACAGTTGAATCACTACTTTGTATTAAATAGTATAAATTTACGATTTGCCACAATACAGTCAGATGTAATGATCTTCTTGCAAAACAGCGCCATCTGGTGGGGCACTGCCCCACTTGCCCCTAAGGCATAATCGCCACTGCCTGTCACACTATTGCGTATGAGAGGAACGTATTAGTTGCGTATGAAAATTCATTTCATACGCACAAAAAGCCCTTGAAAATACCGTATTGAACCTATGAGTAGCGTATTGCCAGCGTATGTCCAGCGTATGGCCAACGTAGTATGCGTATGGCTAGCGAATGAGTAGCGTATGAACTGCGCATGTCCAGCGTACCGCTATCACGTGACATGGTGAACTGCCAAATCGATCAGATCATACTGGTGTTGGAGAAGAGCTGCTACTACTACAGGCCCTGTCACACTATTGCGTATCGTACTAGCGTATTGCCAGCGTATGAAAAAAAACACTCATACGCTGATATACGCTGGCATGAAGGTGTACCGTACAGCTAGCGTATTGATACCGTACAGCAGGCGTATACCTGACGATTGAGTAACGTATTTAACGTACAACTAGCGTATGATTGGCGTATGGCAAGCGTATCCCCAGCGTATTGCCAGCGTGTTGATAAAGTGTATATATAGGATCCCATTTCCCACTTCTTGCCCTTTTCTCGGCCCCGGGTAGACGATGTCTTCTTCTGGGGAGCCATGTTGATAGCTTTACGTCTACTGCAATAATGCTGCAATGTGCCGCTATCACGTGACAAAGCGGTACGCTGGACATGCGCAGTTCATACGCTACTCATTCGCTAGCCATACGCATACTACGTTGGCCATAAACTGGACATACGCTGGCAATACGCTACTCATATGCTACGCATAGGTTCAATACGGTAAGTATAAGAAAAACTCTGTATTTTCAAGGGCTTTTTGTGCGTATGAAATGAATTTTCATACGCAACTAATACGTTTCTCTCATACGCAATAGTGTGACAGGGCCCCCAGTGTATGTCAGCGTATGACCAGCGTATTCCACCTATGAGTAACGTACCTCTAGCGTACCTCTAGCGTAACTCTAGCGTATTCAGCGGATGCCAGTGTATGCCAGCGTATGCGACCGTGCTTGAAACGTTTAAAACCTATGCCTAACGTACCCCTAGCGTATGTCAGCGTATACCAGCGTATGAGTGTTTTTTTTCATACACTGGCATACGCTAGTCCGATACGCAATAGTGTGACAGGGCCTTAAGGCTGAATCCCAGTTCACTCCCTTGGCCCTTCACCTCCGTTTTGTGCGTTCAGGTGAAGGGGTAGGGGTGTCTGATCCTCTTGTGATGGAGGGGTAGGTGAAGGTCGAGGGCTACATGATCCTCCAAACGGAGATGTTTCAGGGGCACACTACAAACCGAGGGCTAGGAGAAATCTCCCAGAATGCCCTGCGAATCAACTGGAAGATCATGGCGACCGCTACACTACCATCAAAGTGACCACAGATATTATTTTCTTCGTTAATAAAGATTTTTTAAATATTCTAACCGTGTTATTATCTTAGTTTAAGATTCAAGATTCAAGAACTTTATTTGTCACATACACACACGGGGTGTGTAGTGACATGAAAAGTGGCAATGCTCATGGGAATGTGCAAAAGGGCAATAATACACAGTATTTACAGTAAAACAACACAATATTTACAGTATTACAATAATTACAGTAAGAGCTCTTATACAAAAAACAACACAATATTTACAGTAAAACAACACAATATTTACAGTAAGAGTACTTTGGAAATGAAATAAGAGGTAGGTTGGGGAAATCGTATGAATGTAATATACTATAAATTATGTGTCATCATTACCTAATTGTGTGTGTGTGTGTGTGTGTGTGTGTGTGTGTGTGTGTGTGTGTAAGAGGGGCAGTGTGGGTCTCGGTGGGTCCTGGTGAGGTCAGAGGTCACAGTCCTGATGGGGTAAGAAACTCCGTCTCAGTCTCTCTGTTTTAGCAGCGTGACTACGGAGGCGCTTGCCTGACCGCAGCAGCTGAAACAGTCTGTTGTTGGGGTGGTGAGGATCCTTCATGATCCTGCAGGCTCTGGTTCTGGTCCTGGTGTACAAGTCCTGCAGGGTGGTGAGGATCCTTCATGATCCTGCAGGCTCTGGTTCTGGGTGAGGATCCTTCATGATCCTGCAGGCTCTGGTTCTGGTCCTGGTGTACAAGTCCTGCAGGGTGGTGAGGATCCTTCATGATCCTGCAGGCTCTGGTTCTGGTCCTGGTGTACAAGTCCTGCAGGGTGGGGAGTGTAGTTCCAATACTCTCTGCAGAGCCTTCCTGTCCTGAGCGGAGCTGTTGCCCCAACCAGGCAGTGATGCTTCCTGTCAGGATGCTCTCTACAGCTCCAGAGTAGAAGGACTGAAGGATCCTCAGCTGCCTGAGGTGTGTGTGTGTGTGTGTGTGTGTGTGTGTGTGTGTGTGTGTGTGTGTGTGTGTGTGTGTGTGTGTGTGTGTGTGTGTGTGTGTGTGTGTGTGTGTGTGTGTGTGTGTGTGTGTAGTCCATGACAGGTCTTGGGTGATGTGGACTCCCAGGTATTTATACCTGCTCACCCTCTGGAGCTAGCTGATTAGCACAGGTCTTCAGTACTCGCCCAGATATGCCATCCGGACCAGCATCTTTCCTGGTGTTCACCCTCGTCAGAGCCTCCTCACACTGTGCTCGGTCACAGAGAGTGTGTGTTCATCCCCAGCGGTAGAACTCACTGCGGCTGCGCTAACGGTGATGTTGTTAGCCGGCGAGCTAGCGCTGTTGTTGCTAGCCTCAAACCGTAGAATGTGTTCAGGTCGTCCGCTAGGGATGCGTCGGCACTCACAGTTGCGGGGGGTCTGCCCTGGTAGTCCGCTATAGTCCGTTATAGTCCGTTATAGTCCGTTATAGTCCGCTATAGCCCTGGTAGTCCGCTATAGTCCGTTATAGTCCGTTATGGTCCGTTGATTTGTGCTTGACAGTTCTGCATGTTGACATATTTACATGTCGCATTTCCCCTTTGATGTCACATGACGAAATATAACTAAAGTCCAGCAGCGAAGTTGCTGCACTTGTTCCGGCTCCTCTAATATCAGTGCAGACTACAGAGCACCGCTAACGCTGTTCTGTCATGAAGTGGTCTGGTGATGAAGCAGTGGTCTTTTTTATTGGATGACTTGTTTGATCGATTAGTAACGTGAAACGTAAAAGTTGTGAAGGAATCGCGAGCGTCCATGTTTTTCTATCTCCATCAGATGAAGGCAAATGTCACTGTGATAAAACCATTGTTGCCATAGTAATCTCCGAGAACAAACTCGTCCCGTCTGTTGCTGTAAACGTCATCGATGACGTATCAGGGTCTTGAAGGGTTGTCCCATTTCTTAGGTAGGTGTGTGTGTGTGTGTGTGTGTGTGTGTGTGTGTGTGTGTGTGTGTGTAAAAGTTCAGGTTTTGATGCTTTTGTCTCAGCAGTCACTTTTAGTGTGGAACAATCAGTAAAACCTGTAAGAGTGTGCTGAGCTTTCTGCAGCACCGATGCGCCATCTACTGGGGGAAATGGCAGTGAAAGCATCTGCATATAGGAACTTTTGAAGTCCACAGAATGCATCTTCTCCAAGTACCAACACCACCAGAGATGGTGTTTCCTTGAACTATTCACACAGCAAAGTGTAAATGACCCAACATGATGATGATCACTTTGAGAATTTGACAGCAGACAGAAAAGGAACGATGGCGCAGACACAAGGAGGATTTAGTTATCAGCTTCACAACTTAGTTCATGTCTTGTGACTTGAAGGAACATCTTACCAAGCATTCATTAAACTAACAGTGTTAAGGATATAGATGATCTAGCAGCATATCAGCATACTTCCCAGCATGCACTGCTCTCTGACAGTTTCTCCTAAAAGCCTTTTAGAGCAACGAGGGGACAACAGAGAGAAAGGACTCTTGACACTTTGGGATGCTAATATGACATATATAGTGATACTTGGTCCCTACGATGGCTGTTGGCCCCGTGGCTTCAATAGGAAAATGCAACAGTGTTGAGTTTTCTTTGTTCAGGAGAGTTAAATGATGCTCATTTCAGATCATGTGGCGATCTCTTGTAGTGATCAGAGTGGGATCAACATGCTCTTTTCTCTTGGGAAATAGGAGAAATGTCTTTCATCTCATCTTAGTCTTAAGGGCTCATTTGTGTTGAGGAGACATAAAAGGTAGAAATAGAAGATCTTTGATTTTCTTCGGCTGCAATGGTGCATTTGCTGAATTGTCCTCATTCATAACAATACAAGATTCTGATCACATGGACTGAACGCCTTACAAATACTTGTAACTTAGAATGACATCGTCCTACCATCTGATGAAGATGCAGCCTGGATTTGATCTGTGTCCAACTCCAATGCCGACTGGACACCCGACAGTGAGGTCTGTCCAGTTCTGGACTCACTTGTTCACTGGATGAATTGAAATGCACCATAAAGAATGTAGTCACTGAGGCATGTTGTTGTTGTACTAGAAAGGCCATTTTATTGGAGTTGTTGTATTTGATGTTGTATTTGCTGTATTGTACTGTATGTTGCTGCTACCTTGGCCAGGTCTCTAATAACATCAACATAAATAAGGTCAACTAACAACATCTAACATGGATCTTGTCTGGTGTGTTTCCAGGCTGTCAGGCTGTCTGGTCTCAGAGGAAGGCTGTGCTTCTCTGGCCTCAGCTCTGAGCTCCAACCCCTCCCATCTGAGAGAGCTGGACCTGAGCTACAATCACCCAGGAGACTCAGGAGTGAAGCTGCTCTCTGCTGGACTGGAGGATCCACACTGGAGACTGGACACTCTCAGGTATGGAGAGGCAATGTCTTGTAGAGGGGTGGAGTTGTCACCATGATGTTCTCAGTCAGACTGTGAAGCTGGGTCATGTTGTTTCATGGTGGATATCAGTGATGTTGTATGGAAACTCATTCATAAGGAAGGTTATTAAATGCCCATATTTCCATTACCCCCCCCAGTGTCGACCACGGTGGAGCGTTGAGGTTGAGATCAGGTCTGAGGAAGTGTAAGTGTGGATTTAGTTTTATTCCTGAACATTCAACTATTGAGATGGAAAGCCCATCAACACAGCAGAAGATGACTTCCATTCATTCAGATCCTACTGAGAATGAAGATGATGGCTGATATGAGTCATCATGAAAGTCAAACTATCAATAAATCAATAATAATAACAGAACAGATCTCAGATCAGAAACTGATGCTGTATTGTGTCTTGTTCTCCCATCAGATGTCTGTGAACTCACACTGGACCTGAACACAGCAAACAGAAACCTCTTTCTGTCTGAGGACAACAGGAAGGTGACACGGGTGGAAGAGGAGCAGCCACATCCTGATCACCCAGAGAGATTTGACTACTGCCAACAGGTGTTGTGTAGAAATGGTCTGACTGGGAGATGTTACTGGGAGGTGGAGAGGAAAGGAGTGGTTATATAGGAATGACATACAGAGGAATCAGGAGGAGAGGAAGAGGTGATGACTGCTGGATTGGAAGGAATGAAAAGTCCTGGAGTCTGGACTGCTATAATGATGATAGATACTCTGTCAGTCACAATAACAGATCAACAGACATACGTATCTCCTCCTCCTCCTCCTCCTCCTCCTCCTCCTCCTCCTCCTCCTCCTCCTCTAACAGAGTAGGAGTGTATCTGGACTGGTCTGCTGGTACTCTGTCCTTCTACAGAGTCTCCTCTGACTCTCTGATCCACCTCCACACCTTCACCTCCACATTCACTGAACCTCTCTACCCTGGGTTTGGGTTCTGGTCTGGTCTGGTTCCTCAGTGTCTCTTGTCAGATAGAGGAGGGAGAGAAACACTCACAACAACTGTTGACATGATAGTTCACTCTGTACACACACACACACACACACACACACACACACACACTCACTGTAAATAGTGTCTTCTATGTGTGGTAACTGAACAGGGTTTGAACATCACACATGTACAAGAACATGGACATTTAATTTGGGAAATTGAATGAATGACCCAGAAATAAATGATTCTCATGAATCTGAGAGTCTGTTGTTTGACACCTTGTTTTATTTGGTGTTTTCTTCATCTCACTGCTCCAAGCTAAACATCTCTCTTGTTGTCTTCAGTTGTTTCCATCTTCTTCTATTCAAGCAAGCATTGACTTCAACAGAATGTGTTGACTTTAAAGCTCGGGCAAGCTGAGTGACCGAGATCCTCATTTAGAAATGATCTTTTAGTAAAAGAATGACTTGTTTGCTGCTTCCGTTTACCTGGCATACCAGGCATGTATGTTTTGAAACGTAATGTTGGTGAAGCCAAAGTCCAACAACATGCCCCACACTTCCCCCACCCTTGATGTGTGTCCATACAAATAGAAATGCCTGTATAGATGGATTTATACACACACACACACACACACACACACGAGTGAGAAATGTACACATGACATTTGAAAGGTTGACAGATTCATCACCCGTCTGTCTGTGTGTCATTTTGGCCGTGACCCAATCAGAATGACTTGAAACTCTAAAGATGTTTGTTGATCTTTCACAATAAAACATGGGGGTCATAATCTGTGTTTCTCTTCAACAGGAAACTATTTGCCTCTTTGCAAATTGATGAAACAATCATGAAAACCTGTAAACAATAAATGAGCGTGAACCGAATTGAATGTTATTTTCTATCATCAGATTGATTTCAGGGTTTAATCGGTCGACTGTCTACCGGTTGACTAAGTGACAGTATTGTCTGAGTGCTGCTGAGTGAGAAGTCTGACAAGTTCACAACATGAAACTTTCTGCACATGATTTCATTTAGAAGTTGTGTCTGTTTGTCCAGATGAGCTGTGAGCCTCCAACATGCCACGTCAGCAGTTGTAGGAAGTCAGCCGCGGGCCCGGATAGGACACGCGAGGGGATTCGAACCCTCGTCGGTCTAGGGGTACGATTCTCACCGAGGGTACGAGAGGTCCCCGGCTCAAATAGCGTGGAAGCGAGCCCCTCTAAGAGAGAGCGGGATCTTTCTACCTTCAAGTTACACCGACGCCTTCACACAAACCCTCAAAACAACAAGGTGGTAGAAGAGACACAAGCGGAGGAAACAGATCACTTGGAGGATCTGTCGGCCCCGAGGTCGTCTCCCAGGCGGCATCGGCGTTTTGCGTGAACCGGATACAGCGCGGCGTATACAGTATGTACGGTATCCGCTACTACTACCGCCGATACATATGTGTGTACTATCTCTACTACTTCGTGTTATCCAGCGTATTCAAGTTTTCCCCGAATCTGTGAGGGAGAAAATGTTCCAGCGGTAGGGAACCTGGATCCGGCGTTCCAAGGTCTTCCCCGAGGCTCTTCCCGGGATGACCGACCAGGATGATACTGGACAGAGAGGAGGAGGAGGAGGAGGAGGAGGAGGAGGAGGAGGAAGAGGAAGAGGAAGAGGAAGAGGAAGGGGAGTCAGGAACACAATAACGGATGAAATCAGAGCGACTGTGGTTGACCATGTTGTCAACATGGATGAGCATGAGGGAGGCTGGGCAACCGGTTCAACCAAACCTGAGCCGCTGTACTGTTGCAGGTATCAAAGGGATATTTAGAAATGAGAAGCGCTAAGTAACTGTAAGTGCTGTGGTCTTACTGGTACAGTCAAATGTCCTGTACTTTCATCATGAGAAGGATCTCTCACTAAAACCAGAGCCATGTAGGGAGAGAGTCGCGTCATCTCCGTTCTCTCCAATGGACCATTTGTTGACAGCAGCAGGATCGTGGAGCCTCTCCATCGTTCCCGCAAGTTAGCAGCAAATACTAATAGAGCAGTGGAGTTGCAGCAGAAGAGACCGTTTGTGATGCACTTTTAAAGGGTGAGACGTTGAAACAATCACATTGTATATTATCATCTGAATCAAATGAACACGCTAGTGGATTATCCCCCACTCAATTAGTAGATTTAGGGTGTCACGGCTCCAGCCCCGGCCCCGGGGTTTCCCTATGTTTTCACCTCGTCTGTCTGTCTGTCTGTCTGTCTGTCTGTCTGTCTGTGTGTGGCTTCCTCTCCCGGTCCTGCCTCTCCTCCACACCTGCCGCCTATCAAGCCATCAGCCCAGCAGTACTTAAGCCCCGCCTCTTTGCTATGTTTTATGACCCCTCATTTTTAGGATTTGAATGTTTCCACTAAAAAGTCAATTCCTACTTCACCACTTCCCATCAGTATCCTGGTGGTCCACAAGTTCCTCCATCAGTCAGCCAGAACAATCCCAGTGCCACGGCTTCAACCAGAGAGGCCAGGTTATATGAAGACACAGATCATGACCTAACGTTCAACTCACTCTGTTATTGGCAGATCATTGTAGAAGCATCATCGTCATCAACCTGTGGGATACTTGGTGTTTTAGATGAAAAGAGTGCGAAGGGGACCTGGTGGTGTGACCGCTCTGATTGGTTCACATTTAATTGATGCGCTTAATTAAATCAGGATATGTGATGTGAGACAGGTGTGTAGGACGACCTGTCTGCCAACCGCGACCCTGAGAGTCGTCCACAATGTCCAGAGACTCAGGATGAGGTTTACTGGTGAAGGATCAATGTGAAATACAAGCCCAAAGGAGCAACAGTGTAGCTCAGTGGCTCAGTGGGTAAAGTGGCTCCATCAAGGTTATGAACTCGTGGGTTCAAGGCTCGTTTCCACTCTTTAATTTCAAGTTGCTTTTCAAAGGCAACATCGAAAGAAAAACTCTGAAGCAACTACATTAAAAAGTGGAGATTATGGGCTCAAGCCTCAATTCTTCTCTTGAGGTCCAACTAAAGTTTGCTAGCCAATATCCAGAGAAGCGATGTTAGAAGCAGTCAGGCTCCGTGGCTCAGCGAGTACACCTGCTATGTGAAGATTAGAGGTTGTGGGTTCAAGGCCCTCTTCTGCTCTTGAGTTCCAACTCCATTTTGAAAGCCGACACCTGAAGGAAAGACTGAAAAGCGCTCAGAGAGAAGGTCGAGTGCGAAGGGGACCTGGTGGCGTGACGTTGTCGTTAACACAGACCCCGGATACGTCTGCGGACGTGGGGTGGCTGGTTCGACTCCCTCTCCGACCCCAGTAACTGGAGCACCGTGAGTCCGTTCCCACGCAGATGGGGTCGGGGTGGGGCCTTGTCCCCCCCGGCCTTCCAGAGAGGCATCAGGAGGGGGTTATGAGGGAGGACGCCACGGACGGCTGAAGTTTTAACGACGCGTCAAGTTGCGAACAAGTTTTTTAAAATGTTGGAAGTGTTTTGCCTTTATTACAATAGTAACATTAATTGCAGTATAGCCACCGCCTGCCTATAGGCTTCAAATGTGACTTTCTTCTGGGCTTCCATGCTCAACTCTCACATTTCTAACTGAAGGCGTTTTGGATCCTGTCTGTCTTTCTTAGGAACTGCCTATAGGAGACACTCTTTGTTGTGGGTAAAGAGTCTGGATGAAGGGGGTTAGGGTTAGGGTGCCTTCTCTCTCACTAACCCTGGGGAACCTAACCCTAACCAATGTCTTTACCAATCACATTAAATAGGAAACTAGATTTGATCAATAACATTTTACCCCCACCAAGGATCAAACCACCAGTCAACATCACTGATGGTACAAGCCCAACACTTTACTCACTGAGCTATTTGTCAGTCTGGTGATTCACCTTGTGAGGTTGTGAACTATGACTTCAGTGGACAAAGTGGATACACTGAAAGCATAAGGCATCATACAGATTCTTCTTTACCTTCATTTGGACAGTTAACAGTGGAGAGAGAGATGATGTGCAACACCCCGGGTCAGATTTGAACCCATGACTTCCTGCTTATATGGCATGCACCTTAGAGAACAGAGTCACCAGGATGATCCGCTTGGGCCATGTCTCCCTGCTGACTTGATGGATGGGAGGAGCTGCAGGTGAGCTGACCTGAGTGAGAGAGCTCTGATTGGTTCACATTTAATTGATTAATTCAATCAGGATATATGATGTGAGACAGGTGTGTAGGACGACCTGTCTGACAACCGCGACCCTGAGAGTCGTCCACAATGTCCAGAGACCAGAGACTCAGGTTGAGGTTTACAGGTGAAGGATCAATGTGAAATACAAAGCTGACCATGAAAGATGTTGACTGGTAGATTTGATGGAGACCCAATCAATCCCAATTCAGTCCTCAAGTCCCACCTGTCCTGCAGGTTTTAGCTCCAGCTCTGCTCAGGCACACCTGAACCAATTAGAGGATAGACAGTGTAGGACAGTATAGAACAGTGTAGAACAGTTTAGGACAGTGTAGGACAGTGTAGGATAGTATAGGACAGTGTAGGACAGTATAGAACAGTGTAGGACAGTATAGAACAGTGTAGGACAGGGTTCCCCAATTAGTTTCCCCCAAGGGTCAAATGATGTTCAGCATAACAAGCCAAGGGCCAAAACAATGCTGGATTTAAACACTCACAATAAAGGGGGGGTTTCCCCCGGTTTTTTTTTTCCCCTCCAGGTTCCCCCCTTTACCTTCCCACAAAAAGAAGTCTTGAGAGGTTAGTGGTTCTGCCCCCCAACAATCCACATGAACCACATTAGACCCTGCCCCCCAATATATCACATTAGACCACATTAGCCCCCCTGCCCCCCAATTTAAACCATTTTAGACCCATTAGCCCCCGCCCCCCAAATAGATCCACATTAGACCCCCAATAGATCCACAGTAGACCCAATGCTATGTACTTGCAGTCCAGGAGGATACGGAGTGGACAGTGACATCACAGGAAGTCAGAACCCAGGTCAGTAAAACTAAAAAAAATAAAATAAAAAATCCTCGATTCTGATTGGCTGACACCAGGAATGACATCACCGGCGGTCCAGGAAGTGCCATGACAAAACTATCAGGTTTCCCCGACGACGATGTAAAAGCAATCTGGTTCCCTTGACAACAGTGCAGAGGGCGGGTTGGGTGAGCGTAGGTCTCCAATCGGCCGAAGCGGCCCGCTGGTTGCTGGAGCTGTCACTCACAGAGGCGGGACTTCCTGTTGGCTGGTCAGAGGTCAGATGTGTCGAGGGCACCGCCCCCCCTCCACGGCGGCGATGTTGATTCCTCTCAGGCCGTTGTCGCCGTAGTCGTCGAGGTCGTTGCTGTCCGAGTCGTCGTCGTCGAACCTGGACCTCTCATTGGCTGATCCCTGCTGTGGGCGGGGCCAAAGAAATGACATACCATCAGGGATAAATAATATCGATGACGTTGACCTCTGAAGTAAACAGCAGGTCTCACCGATCGTACCACCGACTCCCTGAAGGGGGGGCAGACCATGTGGAAGCGAGGGATCGCCACGTGGAAAACCTCGTCCTTCTTGGCTGGAAGATAAACAACAACAACAACAACAACAACAGTATAATACATACAGTATCATAACGCATAGTACTCAGTACAGATGTAGTAGTATTAGTAGCATTAATGTGGAGATAGATCTAGACAGTATAGAAGACCAGATAGATCTAGACAGTGCAGATCTAGACAGTGCAGATCTAGACAGTGCAGATCTAGACAGTATAGAAGACCAGATAGATCTAGGCAGTGCAGATCTAGACAGTATAGAAGACCAGATAGATCTAGGCAGTGCAGATCTAGACAGTGTAGATCTAGACAGATACCCAGTCTGTGGAAGGTGTAGTGTCCCTCCATGTACTCTGAGGTGGTGGAGAAGGTGGTGCAGCTGGCGTACTCATGGACCTTCCCTGGAGTCATGACTGGAAACTCCCCTGCACACACACACACACACACACACACACACGCACACACACACACACACACTAATTCAGCTGCTTGTTTCAGCCAATCAGATCTCCCCCCTAGATATCTGGACCAATGGCGTACCGACGACGCCGGGTCCTCGGACCTCCTCCACGTTGCCGTTGGCGTTGGTGATTTTCCAGTAGCGACTGTCCAACTGGCAGGCTGCTTCAGGAAGAGCATCACTGGACATCTCTATCCTGGAGACAGACAGACAGGTAGTCAGTCAGGCAGACAGGGAGTCAGTCAGACAGACAGGTAGTCAGTCAGACAGACAGGGAGTCAGTCAGACAGACAGGTAGTCAGTCAGACAGACAGACAGAGAGTCAATCAGACAGACTGGGAGTTAATCAGACAGACAGGTAGTCAATCAGACAGACAGGTGGTCAGTTAGACAGACAGACAGACTGGGAGTTTATCAGACAGACAGGTAGTCAGTTAGTCAGACAGACAGGTAGTCAATCAGACAGACAGACAGGGAGTCAGTCAGACAGACAGAAAGTCAATCAGACAGACTGGGAGTCAATCAGACAGACAGGTAGTCAATCAGACAGACTGGGAGTCAGTCAGACAGACAGGTAGTCAGTCAGACAGACAGACAGGGAGTCAGTCAGACAGACAGTCAGACAGACAGGTAGTCAATCAGACAGACTGGGAGTTAATCAGACAGACAGGTAGTCAATCAGACAGACAGGTGGTCAGTTAGACAGACAGACAGACTGGGAGTTAATCAGACAGACAGATAGTCAATCAGACAGACAGGTGGTCAGTTAGACAGACAGACAGACTGGGAGTTTATCAGACAGACAGGTAGTCAGTTAGTCAGACAGACAGGTAGTCAATCAGACAGACAGGTACCTGATGCGGTAGGTGAAGAAGAAGTGTGGCGGATGGACGGAGGAAAGTTCCGGCAGGAAGGAGGTGGAGACGGAGATGCTGATGTCACCAGTGGTCGCCACACACTGTTTATCATGGACATACCTGACACACACACACACACACAAGCACGCGCACACACACACACACACACACACACACACAAGCACGCGCACACACACACACACACGCACGCACACGCACGCACGCACGCACGCACGCACGCGCACACACACACACACACGTACGCACACACACACACACAGATCATGGGACACTAAAACCTAAGATGACGATAATATAATAACGAGAAGTATTCCAGTACTAATACACCAATAGTACTTCCTGTAGTACTACAGTAGATCTACCTGAAGATCTGGTCTCTGATGATTGGATACTCTCCTGTGACGACGTTGTTGACGTACGTGGTGAACCACTCTGAGAAACTAGAGCCTGGACACACACACACACACACACACACACACACACACACACACACACACACACACACACACACACACACACACACACACACACACACACACACACACACACACACACACACACACACACACACACACACACACACACACACACACACAATCAGTGTTTAATTGATCTCATGTCTGTTAACCACTGAGGTGACCAAAGTGTTTCTCCATCTGACCTGAGGTGCTGGGTGCTGGTGTGGGTGCTGGTATGGGTGCTGGTATGGGTGCTGGTATGGGTGCTGGGTGCTGGTGTGGGTGCTGGTATGGGTGCCGGTATGGGTGCTGGTATGGGTGCTGGGTGCTGGTATGGGTGCTGGGTGCTGGTATGGGTGCTGGGTGCTGGTATGGGTGCTGGTGTGGGTGCTGGTGTGGGTGCTGGTGTGGGTGCTGGTGTGGGTGCTGGTGTGGGTGCTGGTGTGGGTGCTGGTGTGGGTGCGTGTCTTCCTATATGATGTTAATCTTAATAGAGGCTGGGTGACCCACCAGTGATGAACATGTCGATGGCTGATGGATCCTGAGCCATCTGATCCTGAGAGAGACAGGCAGAGAGAGAGACAGCAGAGAGAGAGACAGGCACAGAGAGAGACAGGCAGAGAGAGAGACAGGTTGAGTTACATTTGGACAACGCATTTGAGAGATAAAGCAACGCCACCTTGTGGACAGACGGGGTCAAGCTATAAAATATAAATAACTATTTCATCTAACGTTGTATAGAGACAGACAACACACAGACAGGCAGACAGACAGGTACTGACCGGACAGTGGTAGAAGATGTCAGACAGGTTGCGTCCCTCTGTGGACTCCAGAGCCATATACTGGCTGAGCCCCGTGTGGAAGCAGAAGGTGAGAGGAAGACAGTTTCTCATCCCCTTCCTCTGCTGGAAACCTCCTGCTGCCGTCTCCACGTCCAGGAGGTCCTCCGACCGGTAGTGGTTAGACAGGGACATGCTGCCCATCAGCCTGCAGACAGACAGGTAGTGGTTAGACAGGGACATGCTGCCCATCAGCCTGCAGACAGACAGGTAGTGGTTAGACAGGGACATGCTGCCCATCAGCCTGCAGACAGACAGGTAGTGGTTAGACAGGGACATGCTGCCCATCAGCCTGCAGACAGACAGGTAGTGGTTAGACAGGGACATGCTGCCCATCAGCCTGCAGACAGACAGGTAGTGGTTAGACAGGGACATGCTGCCCATCAGCCTGCAGACAGACAGGTAGTGGTTACACAGGGACATGCTGCCCATCAGCCTGCAGACAGACAGGTAGTGGTTAGACAGGGACATGCTGCCCATCAGCCTGCAGACAGACAGGTAGTGGTTAGACAGGGACATGCTGCCCATCAGCCTGCAGACAGACAGACAGGTAGTGGTTAGACAGGGACATGCTGCCCATCAGCCTGCAGACAGACAGACAGGTAGTGGTTAGACAGGGACATGCTGCCCATCAGCCTGCAGACAGACAGGTAGTGGTTAGACAGGGACATGCTGCCCATCAGCCTGCAGACAGACAGGTAGTGGTTAGACAGGGACATGCTGCCCATCAGCCTGCAGACAGACAGGTAGTGGTTAGACAGGGACATGCTGCCCATCAGCCTGCAGACAGACAGGTAGTGGTTAGACAGGGACATGCTGCCCATCAGCCTGCAGACAGACAGGTAGTGGTTAGACAGGGACATGCTGCCCATCAGCCTGCAGACAGACAGGTAGTGGTTAGACAGGGACATGCTGCCCATCAGCCTGCAGACAGACAGGTAGTGGTTAGACAGGGACATGCTGCCCATCAGCCTGCAGACAGACAGACAGACAGACAGACAGACAGACAGACAGGTAGAGGTTAGACAGGGACATGCTGCCCATCAGCCTGCAGACAGACAGTTTAAATAAAGCTAACGTAGCTAACTGCTAACATTCGCTAACATTCAGACTCAAGATGCAAGTTAATACAAATGAAATGCAGCAACATCTAGAGGCCATCAGACAGACAGACAGACAGACAGACAGACAGACAGACAGACAGTACTGACCCTGGTACAACCAGTTTCTGTCCGTTGTGAATGCGGTAGGAACAGCGATAGTCGTCTGGAAACTTACAGCCAATCTGAGCCTCGATAGCATCAAGCTCCGCCTCCTTGGCTCCCTCTGAAACCAGGAAGTAAACAGGAAGTACAGACACAGCTGGATTAGCCAATGAGAACATAGACACAGTTGGAAAGAGATGATCAGAACAGAGGGGTATATATATTGAGGTACAGTCTCATCCCAGAGGGGTATATATGCAGGGTTGTGTCCTGTCCCAGAGGGGTATATATGCAGGGTTGTGTCCTGTCCCAGAGGGGTATATATGCAGGGTTGTGTCCTGTCCCAGAGGGGTATATATGCAGGGTTGTGTCCTGTCCCAGAGGGGTATATATGCAGGGTTGTGTCCTGTCCCAGAGGGGTATATATGCAGGGTTGCGTCACCTTTGAGTGATGCGATCATGCGAGGACACCTCTGCTGCAGGAAGGCCTTCAGCTGCTCCCAGGCCTTCTTCAGGACGGCGTAGTGTTGGATGTAGCGGCCCAGGTCAGCGTAGTACTGTCTGAACAGACAGCACCAGGACACGCCGCTCTGCAGCCGGTCAGCACTACACACACGGGCACAGCCATATACATCTATGGGTTAGGGCAGTGGAGAGGTCAGGGAGGGCCGCATGTATCCATGGGTTGGGTCAGGTACTCACTCTGTCAGTAGCCAGTGTTTGGAGCACAAGGTCTTCCACAGCGGGTTGTGACCAGACAACTCATTCAACCTCCTGTTCACATAACTACAGCTAAAGAGACAGACAGACAGACAGACAGACAGACAGACAGACAGACAGACAGGGTGAGAGCCCCTATCAGACAGACTGACAGAGTCCCTGTCTGTCTGACACTGTAAAGATCCGTCTTAGTCAATGATAACAACACAACACTGTCTGGCATGTGGCTGGTGGAGCAGAGAAACCTGTACCTGTAGTACTATATGATGTAGTACTTTGTTATCTGCAGGTTGGTAGAACTACTAACCCAGGCTTTAACCAGGACCTGGCGACATGTTGAAGACTAGCTAACACTAGTTAACTCTGCTGTCAGGAACAGACTACTGATAGCAACACTATTTGTTATTACTATGACATTAATAATAATAAGTAGTATTGTTGGTGGTGGTGGTATTACTAGTAGCAGTAGGAGAACGTAACAACATCAAAAACCAAGTGAGCAGCTGCTAGCATGCTAGGCCGATTTAGCAAGATCTTAATCTTATTTGTTTTTCACATACGCCATGTTAGCTTGCTGCTAGCAGGTTAGCCTGGTTTTATAACGCCACAATACTGCCCACTCTGCCTGTTCCATAACACACACGCGCACATAGCCAGCAGCTTCAAGCTACGCTAACTAGCTTCTGTAGCTGGGTATGTCATATAGCTTGACAGTATGTTGGCTATTAGATACAACCCGTTTACTGCGCTAAAAAGTTCGTGAATCACAAAATCGTGAATTCTGAATTCAGCTCGGTTTGGACGCCGGAGTTTAAAGTCATGTTGATTAGCTTCTACTGCTGCTAAAGTCACACTACTGACTGACTGTTAGCTAATGTTAGCTTCCTTGCTTATGCAACTTGTTTACTGCGCTAACAACAGTTCGTCAAAAGCTTGTTCAAGTTCGTCAAACTTGTTTTTTGTGTTCAGACTCCTTCATTGATGCATGGACAGCTTCAAGTTGTGCTCATGTCTGTTAGCTAGCTTCTACTACTGCCTGTCCGCTGCCGGGGGTGTTAGCTAACGTAGCTTCCAGCTTATGCAACTTTGTCGTTGCTCGTTCAGGAGGAAAACGTGATACTTTCCCCCTAGTCTTCCTCTTTTTGAGTCTGTTTATGGACCCGGCAGCTTTGGGTTATGCTACCTAGTTTTCACTGCTGGAGCGTAATGTTGTTAGCCGCCTGTTAGCTAAGGCTAGCTCCGTCTCTTCTGCAGCTTGTTTACTTGGCTCGTTGTTCTGAAAACCTGCTCCAGTCCTCCTCCTGCCCCGCTGACAGGCTGAGGCGAGGCTACCAGACACTTACTGGACCAGGTCTCGGATGTCCAGGAAGGACAGGATGAGCAGCAGCGGGTCTGAAGGCAGATTGTCCAGCCGTAACTCCATGGACGCTTCCATTGTTGACAACGCTCTGGATGCGTTCGTTTTGGCGAGCCGGAGGGGTTGGCTGAGGCTGCACCGGGGCGGGTCAGCGAGCGGGCGGATCCAGAAGCATCCAACCCAGTCAGGGATCCCGCTGAGGATCACTGACCCAATCTGACGACACGAAGAGTTTCAGCTGCTGCAAACACAGAAAGACAAGCAAGATAAACAGTCATGATCCTGATGCAGCAGCAGAGACGAGCATCCAGCAGGACAGGAAACAAACCACAGAGCAACCTGGTTGACTGATCACTGCAACAAATACATAATAAAATAATTCATCAAAAGATGAAAATATATGAATGTATTTATAGATATACATTCTGTGTAAAACACAGACAGACAGATATATGTACAACAATGTGCCTCGACATGTACAGTGGGAAAACCTATTGACGTCATGAAATATATCAATTATAGGCCTAGATGTTGTAACATATAGGAGTATGATGTCATCATCATCATCATCATCATCATCATCATCGTCACACAGTCCAGTGAGCAAAACGCAGTAAACCCAGTTTACAGACCACTCCGTCCCTGCTGGAGGGGCCGGGGTCAAGAACAAGCACCTCAAACCACGCCCCCTCCCGTCTGTCTGTTAGTGATGGGCGATACCAAGAGTTTGTCCGATACCGATATTCTATGTATCAATTTTACTGATACATAGAATTTTTTTTTTTATAAAATGATGATAGTATTTACTTTTTAAGTGATTATTGTTACTTGGTCGGGTCAGTGTATTTGTACTGAACCTCCAGGGGTTGAAGCCGAGGAGCTGCAGTGAAGTAAATCCCTCAATCCAGCCGCTCTGTGGAGCTGAAGAAAACAACAACAACAAAACAACATAAAAACAAAATCAAGGTTTCATCTCGCTTTGTGTGCATATGAGGACCTGTTTAATGGACGCAGGTGAAAAAGACCAGGAGAGAATCAGAGAGACTAGAGACTAGAAAGAGACAGAGACAGACAGACTAGAGACTAGAGAGAGACAGAGACAGACAGACTAGAGACTAGAAGAGACAGAGACAGACAGACTAGAGACCAGAGAGAGACAGAGACAGACAGACTAGAGACTACTAACTTATAATTTTTAAACTTGATAATTTATAACTGGTACTTATAACTTTTTGTACTTTATAACTTGTACTTTTTCTATTAGTTGTACTTTATAACTTTGTAACTTTGAACTTTATAACATTGTACTTTTTCTATTATATTTTGTACTTTTTCTATTATATCTCTTGTGTTTTTTTAATTATGTCTGTTATGTCCTCAGCATTAGCGTTAGGTGTCGGAGAGACACAAGAATTTCATTGCATACTTTTGCTTTTTGTGAACGTTGTGCATATGACAATAAAAAACCTTGAACCTTGAACTACAGACTAGACAGAGACAGACAGACTAGAGACTAGAGAGAGACAGAAACAGAGTGACAGACTAGAGACTAGAGACTAGACACAGACAGACAGACTACAGACAGAAAGACAGACTAGAGACTAGACAGAGACAGACAGACTAGAGATTAGAGAGAGACAGAGGCACAGACAGACTAGAGACTAGAGAGAGACAGAAACAGAGTGACAGACTACAGACTAGACACAGACAGACAGACAGACTAGAGACTAGACAGAGACAGACAGACAGACAGACTAGAGACAGACAGACAGACAGACAGACTAGAGAGAGACAGAGACAGACAGACCAACATACCAGGTAACCAGAACAACAATACACAGAATAACAAGAGAGCAAGTATTTTACTTCAGTAACAGTACTAATACTCATTGTAGTACTCTGGTAGCATAATAAGACTGAGTAATACTGTGGTAGAATAGTAGTCTGGTAACAGTAAAGGTCCACCAAGTGTAGAGCAGTTGGAGTAGGGCAGGAAGGAGTACTACCAAATGACCACTAGAGGGAGCCATGATCTAAATAAACTACTAGAAAAGGAGTAGTAGTAGTAGCAGTACTAGTAGTAGTAGCAGTGGTAGCAGTAGTAGCAGCAGTAGTAGTAGTAGTAGTAGTAGTAGTAGTGGTAGCAGTAGTAGCAGCAGCAGTAGTAGCAGCAGCAGTAGTAGTAGTAGTAGTAGTAGTAGCAGTAGTAGTAATAGTAGTAGTAGTAGTAGTGGTAGCAGTAGTAGCAGCAGCAGTAGTAGCAGCAGCAGTAGTAGTAGTAGTAGTAGTAGTAGCAGTAGTAGTAGTAGTAGTAGTAGTAGCAGTAGTAGTAGTAGTAGCAGTAGTAGTAGTAGTAGTAGCAGTACTAGTAGTAGTAGCAGTAGTAGCAGTAGTAGCAGCAGTAGTAGTAGTAGTAGTAGTAGTAGTAGTAGTAGTAGTAGTAGTGGTAGCAGTAGTAGCAGCAGCAGTAGTAGTAGTAGTAGTAGTAGTAGTAGCAGTAGTAGTAGTAGTAGTAGTAGTAATAGTAGTAGTAGTAGTAGTAGTAGTAGTAGTAGTAGTGGTAGCAGTAGTAGTAGCAGCAGTAGTAGTAGTAGTAGTAGTAGTAGCAGTAGTAGTAATAGTAGTAGTAATAGTAGTAGTAGTAGTAGTAGTCAGGTAACCGTGGTTAGGGTGGATCATTTAAGGAATCATTTTTTGTTTCTCGATCTTCTTTTGAATTTGTGCACTTTTTGGTTTGATGTGAAGCACACTGCATCTTAATGTGCTTTATAAATAAAGTTTGATTTGATTTGATGTGATTGATTTGATATGATTTGATATACTACTAGTACAACTACTAATGCCAGTAGTTAGATATTAAGCGTCGGTCTGTTTGAGCAGCTGTATTTCAACACTGTCCTACTGATGTTAGTCATCCTGTTTCAACACATAACCCTGTGATGTCCTGTGTAGGGACACAGGGAGGTCAGAGGTCAGAGGTCAAGGTCTGGAGCTGTGTGGATTCAGTGTCTTGCTCAAGGGCACTGCAGCAGGGTGGGGGTTTGAATCTAGGTCTCCCTGCTTACTGAGCCAGCCACAGCTTACAGCAGCCCGGATCAGGTTCCAGTATGTTCTATGCCGAATGGTCAGAACAGCCAAACAGCCAATGAGAATCAGGCTGGCACTTTGTTTCCCTGTGGAGTCGGTTCAGGGTTTGGCCACTGAGCTTCTCGACTTAGCTCCATGGTAATATTAGATCTAGATGGGGAGCAGCAACCTGGCCAGACCCATGTATGTATGGCTCTGGTACAACCTGGCCAGACCCATGTATGTATGGCTCTGGTACAACCTGGCCAGACCCCATGTATGTATGGCTCTGGTACAACCTGGCCAGACCCATGTATGTATGGCTCTGGTACAACCTGGCCAGACCCATGTATGTATGGCTCTGGTACAACCTGGCCAAACCCCATGTATGTATGGCTCTGGTACAACCTGGCCAGACCCCATGTATGTATGGCTCTGGTGCAGGACTTTCACCATGTCCCTGGGTATCTGGAGGTAAATATTTGGTCTGATTTCTGCTGAGTCAGCCAGAGACTAGATCAACAGAAACCCTGAGGGGATGAATCATTCATCACCGTGTTTACTTTGTGAAGTCTTTCAGTCTTTTACTTTATTGTCTTTCTTATTATTTCTATTCTCATTCATTTTATCTTTTTAAATTCGGCCCCTGCTTTCAGTTTAAGGCTCTCTGTTACAACACTGTTACACTGTTACTATGACACTGTTACTATGACACTGTTACTATCACACTGTTACTATCACACTGTTACTATCACACTGTTACACTGTTACTATCACACTGTTACACTGTTACTATCACACTGTTACTATGACACTGTTACACTGTTACTATCACACTGTTACACTGTTACTATCACACTGTTACTATCACACTGTTACACTGTTACTATCACACTGTTACTATCACACTGTTACTATCACACTGTTACACTGTTACTATAACAGTTACACTGTTACTATCACACTGTTACACTGTTACTATCACACTGTTACACTGTTACTATCACACTGTTACTCTATACAGTATACTATATGTACTCTATACAGTATACGTACTCTATACAGTATACTATATGTACTCTATACAGTATAAGTACTCTATACAGTATACATACTCTATACAGTATACTATAAGTACTCTATACAGTATACGTACTCTATACAGTATACTATACGTACTCTATACAGTATAAGTGCTCTATACAGTATACTATAAGTACTCTATACAGTATAAGTACTCTATACAGTATACTATAAGTACTCTATACAGTATAAGTACTCTATACAGTATACTACATGTACTCTGAACAGTGCTTCAGGTCTCTGTAGATGCTCAAGGTAAACACAGTGGGTTAGTGTTGAACATGTCACACTGATCAGCCTGACTCACTCATACTTTGACCTGTTGGTCAACATTACTCTGGAGAGAGAGACAGAAAGAGAGACAGGCAGATAGACAGACAGACAGAGAGAGCTGGTAGGGGACAGACTGGGGTTGGTTCTGAGGTTCTGGTTGGAGGTTTGGATCATGATGGAACCATCATCTAAACCAGCTGCTGTTCTACTGCTGGTTCTACTGCAGACCTGCCTGGCGGACCATGGTGAGGAACAGTATTCATATTAATACTAGTAGTACTAGCAGTAGCTGTAGTAGTAGTAGTAGTCTGAGTAGAAATCAAGTAGAATAATGAGACTTAGTGCTGCAGAATGAATTCAGTGGAAACATCTCCAACATATAATAGAAAACTAAACTTCATTGTAAATGTGCAGTAGTCAATTTTTTACTTTGTTGGGTCATTTGTTACTTTCAGTTCCCAATGTTCCCATATTTTCGACAGCACTTAAAGGCAGCATTAATTCATTGTGGTAAAAGTTTTCATCAGTTAGATTTTCAAACTACACACAGCTGCTTCTATCATTATATATATATATTATATATACACACATGTATATATATGTATACATATATACGTGTGTGTGTTATCTTGTGGTAAAACTGCAGGAATGGATGAAAACCTAGTATTACCAGTAAAACTACCACAAACAGTAAAAGTACCTGGATGTGATTATTTGGTCGATGTGACAATCGTCACGACAACATCAGATTATATCTATAAAATGATCATCTGACCTTTGACCTCCGAGGCTGAATCAGGTAGATGGGAAGGAATGGACAGTAACTGATTAACAACCTGTCTGTCTCTCTGTCCGTCTGTTTGTCTCTCTGTCCATCCGTCTGTCTGTCTCTCTGTCTGTCTGTCTGTCTGTCTGTCTGTCTGTCCGTCTGCCTGTCTGTCTCTCTGTCCACCCGTCTGTCTGTCTGTAGTTTTCCTCGACAGCCAGTTGGCCTCACAAGTTCTGGTGCGAAACCGACGAGCCAATCAGCTGTTTGAGGAGTTGAAACCAGGTGACTATGAAACATTGATTGATTGATTGATTGATTGATTGATTGGACATTCTTCCCTCTGTCACATTGGACTGTTGTTCCTGTAATGTTTGTTGATGTACTATAATGTGTATTTCTGTGTAATATTGTGAACTGGTGTACTAATGAGTATTACTGTGTACCAGGGAACCTGGAGAGAGAGTGTGTTGAGGAGATCTGTGACCATGAAGAAGCCAGAGAAGTGTTTGAACAGCCGGATAAAACAGTACGACTCTACTCTACTCTACTCTACTCTAGTCTACTCTACTCTAGTCTACTCTATTGCCTAGGAAACAGTAATAGTAGCAGTAGTAATAGCATTAGTAGTAGTAGTACTAGTAGTAGTAGTAACAGTAGTTGTAGTAGTATTAGTAGTAGTAGTAGTAACAGTAGTAGTAGTAGTAGTAGTAGTAGTAGTAGTAGTAGTAGTAACAGTATTAGTAGTAGTAGTAGTAGTAGTAGTAGTAGTAATTGTAATATTTAAGCTAACCAGAAAACTCTGTTCTTCCTAGGAAACCTTCTGGACAAAATACTTGGGTAAGTACTGTTGGTTAACCAGTCAACCAGTTAGTTCAGTATTTAGTTAGTTGGTTAGCTAATTAGTTAGTTAGTTGGTTGGTTGGTTAGTTAGTTAGTTAGTTGGTTGGTTGGTTAGTCAGTCAGTCAGTCACATAGTTAGTTATTTAGTCAGTTATCTAGTCAGTCAGTTAGTTAGTTGGTTGGTTGGTTGGTTGGTTAGTTAGTTAGTTAGTTAGTTAGTTGGTTGGTTAGTCAGTCAGTCACTTAGTTATTTAGTCAGTTATTTAGTCAGTCAGTCAGTCAGTTAGTTAGTTAGTTAGTTAAGTGCCTCTCATATCTAAGTTGTGGTAATGCTGAATGAGCGGGTTGAAGAGCGTTACTTCATTAATTACTATTAATTACTGTTTTACTGGAGTTTAGTTTAGTCTAGTCTAGTCTTGTTTAGTCTTGTCTTGTCTAGTCTAGTCTAGTCTAGTCTAGTTTAGTTTTGTCTAGTCTAGTCTAGTCTTGTTTAGTCTTGTCTTGTCTTGTCTAGTCTAGTTTTGTCTAGTCTAGTCTTGTTTAGTCTTGTCTAGTCTAGTCTAGTTTTGTCTAGTCTAGTCTAGTCTTGTTTAGTCTTGTCTAGTCTAGTCTAGTTTAGTCTAGTCTAGTCTAGTTTTGTCTAGTCTAGTCTTGTTTAGTCTAGTCTAGTTTAGTCTAGTCTAGTCTAGTCTAGTCTTGTCTAGTCTAGTCTTGTTTAGTCTTGTCTAGTCTAGTCTAGTTTAGTCTAGTCTAGTCTTGTTTAGTCTAGTGTAGTCTAGTTTGTTCTAGTTAGTGTATTTCACATTGGAGCCAGTAAACAGAACACGATAAACTGAACAAAGTCCAGACTAGCCAACACATACAGTACATAAGCCTGTCTGTCTGTCTGTCTGTCTGTCTGTCTGTCTGACTGACTGACTGTCTGTCTGTCTGTCTGTCTGACTGACTGACTGTCTGTCTGTCTGTCTGTCTGTCTGTCTCTCCAGCTTGTAAAGGAACTATGTTGCTGAGAACACAAGACAACATCAACATGGTCAGAGAATGTGTAGAAGGTAAACAGACGCCTCTATTCTATTCTATTCTATTGT
>JAXDDW010000329.1:0-20000 GCA_034670385.1 Hoplostethus mediterraneus | reverse complement strand
CCAAGTACAACTGGAAGGAGAATCTGAACCGTGACATCGCTCTGCTGCACATGAGACGGCCAATCACGTTCACCGACCAGATCCACCCCGTCTGCCTGCCCTCCAAGAAGGTTGCCAAGACGTAAGACACACACACACACACACACACACACACACACACACACTCTTCTCCAGCTGACTGACAGCTGTCCAACCAATAGGCTGCTGATTGGAAGGTCTCAATCAATCAATATTAGGAGAGAATGAACTCAAGACGTCTAGTGGCGCTGGAGAGGAGGAGCTGATCAGTCACCAATAATGACAATCAATACTATCTATAAGACTAAGAGGCTAATATCTCCCAATGCCTTCAACCAAGACGGAGATAAAACTCAATCATCCATCCATCCATCTATCCATCCATCCATCCATCCATCTATCCATCCATCTATCCATCTATCTATCTATCCATCCATCCATCCTGCCTCGACGCCTCGACGCCCCTCAGGTCAACATTGATCAGGAGAAACCAAAGTCTAACTACAAGAAAACTACAATCATGGTGTTTGATCCGACAGGCTGATGTTTGAGGGCCATAAGGGGCGCGTGACCGGCTGGGGGAACCTGAAGGAAACCTGGAACCCGTCAGCGAGGAACCTCCCCACAGTCCTCCAGCAGATCCATCTACCAATCGTAGACCAGGACACCTGCCGCGCCTCCACGTCCGTCAGGATCACAGACAACATGTTCTGCGCTGGTAAAGTTGTTATTAGTATTAGTCATGTTAGTCATGTGTGTTGGTAGTAGTGGTAGTTGTAGTAAGTGTGTGTGTGCTGCAGGTTATAAACCAGAGGATGATCGCCGTGGTGACGCCTGTGAGGGAGACAGTGGCGGACCGTTCGTGATGAAGGTGAGAATCATCTTCCTCCTGTCGGGTTCATCCTACTGTAGGTGCCAGATGGGCGGGGTTTACCACACAGCACAATACCGTGACTGTCAGAAAGTTAAACCAATCACAGGCAATCAACCTGTTTTCCGTGACTGTACAGACATAACACACTAGAGGGCGCTCTTTGCTGGGATTATATACAGTGGTGGCCAAAATTATTAGAACACTTGGCATATTTAAGAGTTTTCAGTTGTTTTTGTTCAATTGGCCATTAAAATACCCATAAAACGAATGAAATATATACAAAGTCATCATGATGCTCTATAAACCAGAATAGAGCATCATAAGGAGATTTACCTCATTTTCCTTACAAAAGACAAGCTTGGCCTATTTCACTGTCAATGTCACACAATCATGTTCCTTCACAGAAGAAGCCAAATTACTTGTGTAATCATTGTCAGGTGTGATGGTGGTTAAATTGATGGTGATCAAGAGTCTTAGGACACAGCTGTGTGATTCTGTTGAATTGCTGCAAAAGGTGGAATACCAAATATTAAAGTTAAAAGTGGATAAAAACAGTAGGACTCACTTCATCTGATATGTGTTGTGCTCAGATCAACCATCTGCATGTTTCATGAACATTATGAAATGAAATCATGTTTTGGAGGCAAGAAAAGGTCAATATTTTCAGATCTGTCAGGTGTTCTAACAATTTTGGCCACCACTGTATATTGCTGGTTATAGCAGCCAGTAAGGATTACTAGAACTAGAACTAGCAGTATGGTTTAAACTACACATGAACCAGTTGACGTCCATGTTTCCATGTTTCATCATTACCTCTCCAGAACCCGGAGGACAACCACTGGTATCAGATCGGCATCGTGTCTTGGGGCGAAGGCTGCGACCGAGACGGGAAGTTCGGCTTTTACACTCATCTATTCCGAATGAGGTGGTGGATGAGAAAGGTCATCGATAAGACAGGAGGAGATGACGACTAGACACACACACACACACACACACTATAGACATACACACACACACACACACACATACTATAGACATACACATACAATCACACACACAAACGCACACCATTTTCTGTTTTCCCTGTCAAGCCAGACGATGGTAATAAAGTTTGATTGTTCAAATCCACACAGCTGTCATTATTGTTCTACTGCTGACATGTTCAAAACGACACGTATGTTGTGATGAAGCGTGTTCACAGACTGGAAACTGATTATGAGTAAAATATGATTAAATATTATACAAATCTATGGTCTATTTCCATGAAACCACGAGCTGCAAGGTAGGAACCACAAGGTGCGAGGTAGGACCTACGAGGTGCGAGGTAGGAACCACGAGGTGCGAGGTAGGAACCACAGGGTGCGAGGTAGGACCTACGAGGTGCGAGGTAGGAACCACGAGGTGCGAGGTAGGAACCACGAGGTGCGAGGTAGGAACCACGAGGTGCGAGGTAGGACCTACGAGGTGCGAGGTAGGAACCACGAGGTGCGAGGTAGGAACCACAGACTGGGAGGTAGGAACCACAAGGTGTGAGGTAGGAACCACAAGGTGCGAGGTAGGAACCACAAGGTGCGAGGTAGGAACCACAGACTGGGAGGTAGGAACCACAAGGTGTGAGGTAGGAACCACAAGGTGTGAGGTAGGAACCACAAGGTGTGAGGTAGGAACCACAAGGTGTGAGGTAGGACCTATGAGGTGTGAGGTAGGAACCACAAGGTGTGAGGTAGGACCTACGAGGTGTGAGGTAGGACCTATGAGGTGTGAGGTAGAGGGGTTGGGAGCTTCGCCTGCCAGATGTGAGGTAAAACAAGCCACTTGATCTCGTAGTAAATATGATTCACCAGTCAACTAAACTATGAATTAGTATCACCAAGACGACGAGGTCCAGCTGCTCCTCTCTCTTCTTCGTCCAATGAAAACCAAGCAGTGAACATTTTGGATTTCTGCTTCCTGTTCACTGAAGGTTGGATCATATTGAATCATTTCTTCCAAATATAACCGATGATGTGTTTTGAATGAACAGTCACACGGTACTATGTAACACATCGGCTTTTATTTCAGCAATGTACATCAATACAAAATCACCATGGCAACGAGAAGGCTCAGGTTGCCATTGTAGCTGACTGACATCCCATAATGCCGACCGAAAGCTTATTTTAGACAGTGGCACTGCAACATCACCGTCTGGTAACCAGTTAACCAGGTAGCAGTACTAGTAGTGGTGAGGTGACCAGTGGACTGGAGACTAGCTAGTACACCAGTAACACACCACAACCTGTCATGTCAGTAGTCTGGTGTACATGTCTACTTAGTTGTTGTCACTTGTCTGGTGTGTCAGTAGGTGTCTAGTTAGTTGTCAGTAGTCAGGTGTGTCAGTAGGTGTCTAGTTAGTTGTCAGTAGGTGTCTAGTTAGTTGTCAGTAGTCAGGTGTGTCAGCAGGTGTCTAGTTAGTTGTCACTTGTCTGGTGTGTCAGTAGGTGTCTAGTTAGTTGTCAGTAGTCAGGTGTGTCAGCAGGTGTCTAGTTAGTTGTCAGTAGGTGTCTAGTTAGTTGTCACTTGTCTGGTGTGTCAGTAGGTGTCTAGTTAGTTGTCAGTAGTCAGGTGTGTCAGCAGGTGTCTAGTTAGTTGTCAGCAGGTGTCTAGTTAGTTGTCAGTAGTCTGGTGTGTCAGTAGGTGTCTAGTTAGTTGTCACTTGTCTGGTGTGTCAGTAGGTGTCTAGTTAGTTGTCAGTAGTCAGGTGTGTCAGTAGGTGTCTAGTTAGTTGTCAGTAGTCAGGTGTGTCAGTAGGTGTCTAGTTAGTTGTCAGTAGGTGTCTAGTTAGTTGTCAGTAGGTGTCTAGTTAGTTGTCAGTAGTCTGGTGTGTCAGTAGGTGTCTAGTTAGTTGTCAGTAGGTGTCTAGTTAGTTGTCAGTAGTCTGGTGTGTCAGTAGGTGTCTAGTTAGTTGTCAGTAGTCTGGTGTGTCAGTAGATTTCTAGTTAGTTGTCAGTAGTCTGGTGTGTCAGTAGGTGTCTAGTTAGTTGTCAGTAGGTGTCTAGTTAGTTGTCAGTAGGTGTCTAGTTAGTTGTCAGTAGTCTGGTGTGTCAGTAGGTGTCTAGTTAGTTGTCAGTAGGTGTCTAGTTAGTTGTCAGTAGGTGTCTAGTTAGTTGTCAGTAGTCTGGTGTGTCAGTAGGTGTCTAGTTAGTTGTCAGTAGTCTGGTGTGTCAGTAGGTGTCTAGTTAGTTGTCAGTAGGTGTCTAGTTAGTTGTCAGTAGTCTGGTGTGTCAGTAGGTGTCTGTTGAGGTGGTTTCTGCGGGTGTAGCTCTTGGGACAGTATGAACAGGCGTAGGGTCGAGTCTCACTGTGAGACAATATGTGGTTCTTCAGATCAAACTTCGTCTTTAAACTCTTCCCACATTCTGGACAAGAGAACGGCTTCTCTCCTGGAGACAGACAGAACGACAGACAGAGAGAGAGAGACAGACAGAACAACAGACAGACAGACAGAGAGAGAGACAGACAGGGTGTATCAGTCAGTTCCAGTGAGTTGAACAGAGCAGGACATGTTTTTGTTTGTCCAGATACATTCCAGGGTTAACCCTTACAGTGTGTCCTACAGTATGTGTCCTACAGTGTGTCCTACCAGTGTGTGTCCTACAGTGTGTGTCCTACAGTGTGTGTCCTACCAGTGTGTCCTACAGTATGTGTCCTACAGTGTGTCCTACCAGTGTGTGTCCTACAGTGTCCTACAGTATGTGTCCTACCAGTGTGTCCTACAGTGTGTGTCCTACAGTATGTGTCCTACCAGTGTGTCCTACAGTATGTGTCCTACCAGTGTGTCCTACAGTATGTGTCCTACAGTATGTCCTACCAGTGTGTGTCCTACAGTGTGTCCTACAGTATGTGTCCTACAGTGTTTCCTACAGTGTTTCCTACAGTGTGTCCTACAGTATGTGTCCTACAGTGTGTCCTACCAGTGTGTGTCCTACAGTATGTGTCCTACCAGTGTGTGTCCTACCAGTACGTGTCCTACAGTGTGTGTGTGTGTCCTACCAGTGTGTGTCCTACCAGTGTGTGTCCTACAGTGTGTCCTACCAGTGTGTGTCCTACAGTGTGTGTCCTACCAGTGTGTGTCCTACAGTGTGTCCTACAGTGTGTCCTACCAGTGTGTGTCCTACAGTGTTACCTACCAGTATGTGTCCTACAGTGTCCTACAGTGTGTCCTACAGTGTGTCCTACCAGTGTGTCCTATAGTGTGTGTCCTACCAGTGTGTGTCCTACCAGTGTGTCCTACCAGTGTGTGTCCTACAGTGTGTCCTACAGTGTGTGTCCTACCAGTGTGTGTCCTACAGTGTGTCCCCTACAGTGTGTCCCCTACAGTGTGTCCTTCAGTGTGTCCTACCAGTGTGTCCTACAGTGTGTGTCCTACAGTGTGTCCTACCAGTGCGTGTCCTACAGTGTGTCCTACCAGTGTGTGTCCTACAGTGTGTCCTACCAGTGTGTGTCCTACAGTGTGTGTCCTACCAGTGTGTGTCCTACAGTGTGTGTCCTACCAGTGTGTGTCCTACCAGTGTGTGTCCTACAGTGTGTCCTACAGTGTGTGTCCTACAGTGTGTCCTACCAGTGTGTGTCCTACAGTGTGTGTCCTACCAGTGTGTGTCCTACCAGTGTGTGTCCTACAGTGTGTCCTACCAGTGTGTGTCCTACAGTGTGTGTCCTACAGTGTGTCCTACCAGTGTGTGTCCTACAGTGTGTGTCCTACCAGTGTGTGTCCTGCGGTGCTGGGTCAGGTGACAGGAGATTAAGAAGGCCTTGCCACAGTGGCAGACGTATGGCCGCTCCCCCGTGTGGCTCCTCATGTGTTTCTGCAGATCTCCTCCACACGGCCAGCTCTTACCGCACACCGTGCACACGTACGGGCGCTCCCCGGTGTGCCGGCGCACGTGCACGTTGAGTCCAGAGAGCGCGGTGAAGGCCTTGGGGCAGTAGGAGCAGCGGTAGGGTCGCTCCCCGGAGTGGGTCCTCAGGTGGCCCTCCAGACCCTCGCGGGTCCTGAGGCACTTCCCGCACTGCGGACACAGGAAGCAGCGCTCGGCCGAGTGGCTCCCCCTGTGGGCCTGGAGGCCGCCCGGCGTCCCGAACGCTTTGTGGCACTGGTCACACTGGAAGGACCGGAGAGTGTGGGTCCGCTGATGGATACGAAGCTGGGTCACTCCTGGAAAACAGAAACACGAATAATAAGATGACAGATGATCTACTCGTCTTATGAGGTACTAGTACTAGTGATGGTACTAGTGATGAAGTATATGTGATGGTGATGGTGTGGTACTGGCAGACGTCAGGAGGCTCCGCCCCATGCCATGTCTGATTATCAGATCTACTAGTAATCGACTTGTACCGACTGTCTTACCTGTGAAGGTGTGGTCACAGAAGCGGCAGGTGTATCGAGGCTCCGCCCCCTCAGCGGCGTGGACCTCCAGGTGTCTGAGGAGTCGAGCCTGCGAGCTGAACGTCAGGTCGCAGGCCCGGCAGGTCAGGTTGGGCAGCCGGTGTTTCTGCCGGTGGGCATCTCTCTCCCCGGCCGAGCCAAACACCTGGTCACACCTGCTGCAGGAGAACCCGCCCCCTGCCGCGTGGGTCTTCTTGTGATTGGTCAGACTGGAGAGGAGGCGGAACCTCCTGTCACACTGGTAGCACTGGTAGAGGGGGCGGGCCCAGTGGCTCCGCTGGTGTGAAGTTAGCTCAGCTTTGGTCTTGAAGTGGGAGTCACACTGGAAACAAGAGTTATGTCTAGGGGGGCGGAGCTCTGGGGGGCGGGGCTCTGGGGGGCGGGGCTCTGGGGGGCGGGGCTCTGGGGGCGGGGCTCATCATCATGACCACTAGACTGACTGTGCTGGTTCAGAGCTGTGGTCCCCTGAGACTTATGGGTACGCAGGTGACGGATAACCTGTAGAGAGTCAAAGTACTTATCTGGATGGTTGGTCCTGTTTACTGGGCTAAACTGCTACTACTTCTACTACTAGTACTACTACTACTACTACTACTACTACTACTACTACTACTACTGGTACTACCACTACCACTACTACTACTACTACTACTACTGCTACTACTACCACTACTACTACTACTACTACTACTACTTCAACTTCTGCTGGTACTACTGATACTACTACAACTACTGATACTATAACTACTACTACTAGTTCAACTACAGTTCCTACTACTAAGGAGTAGTAGGGCAGTAAGACAGAAAGGTAGACTGACATGAGAACGGTAGATGAAACATTTGCCACACTGAGGACACTTGTGAGCCAACCGTTGAGATGTGCTGGTGAGGGGGGTGGGCGTGGCCTCAGAGCAGGGCTCATCTGATTGGTCAACTGAGAAGCAGGAGGAAATAAGAAGAAACATTCGCGCAAATCTAAAATTTCAAGTTCTTCCCATGTTGTCAAGAACAAACTTCTTATGAAGATGAGAACAACAAATCTTCCAGGACCTTCATCTGTCCTGGTTGGTAGTGAACTTTGCCATTGAAATTAAATGGTGCGTTTGAAAACAAGCATGTTTGATGCTTCCAGTGCATTTACGGGTTTAGTCTTAATAAAACTAATATATGTTTACATTGTGTGTGTGTGTGTGTGTGTGTGTGTGTGTGTGTGTCACCTGTGCCTCTGTCCTCAGGCTGGTCGTCTGTACAGTTTCCAGGTGAATCAGTCAACCTGACAGGACACAAACACACCATCAGACCCCACACACACACACACACACACACACACACACACACACACACACACACACACACACACACACACACACACACACACACACACACACACACACACACACACACACACACCTGTCTTGATCAGCTAGCTGTACTTCCTGCCTTGGTCCTCCAGGGTTGCATCCATTCTTCTTCTGTGGTGGATTCCCACTCTGCCCCCTATTGGACAAACCAGACAGAACGCATCCATTTAATCCACCAGTGTCCACCAGGAGGCGCTACACAGGTGGTAAGATAGAAGGACACCATGTAGTCCTGTGTGTGTGTGTGTGTGTGTGTGTGTCTGACCTCTCCTCTTCCTGGGTCAGAGGTGTCACAGTGTGTTCAGCCGTGCCCACTGCTGACCTCCCATTGGATGCTTTCTGCTTGATGGACAGCTTGGCTTGACCAATCACCGCCTTCTGTTCTCCTCTCTCCACTTCCTCCCTCACCAGCTTCACTTCCTGGTGGGCGTCGCCAACCCAGTCGGGGAGAGGATCCGATTTGACCACGGTGTCGGTGGGAGGGCAGGGGTTGGTCAGCTTGGTGGACAAGGGGCGGGACCAGGCGGAGAGGAGGATCTCCTCGGCAGCAGATTCCACTGAAGAATGATGATCACCATGGTTACAGACACAACCGACATGACATCATAACAACAATAAGAAGAAGAAGAAGAAGAAGAATTTATCAGGTCTGCTGAAGATGGAGGGTAGCGAGGTAACGAGGCTCCAGGGGTTTCAGTGTTTACTTCTTACCCCAATGTGTCGCCATAGCAACTATTGCTGTAACGATTGAACTGACAGACAGGAAGAAGAACGCCGTTGTTATATTAGAGATGAGAGACGGTCCAAACATCCAGACTGTCACTCTGCTGCCGCTGGACGGCCACAGGGGGGGGTGTGAGCGAGCGTGCATGTGTGTGCGTGTGCGTGTGTGTGTGTGTGCGTGCGTGTGTGTGTGTGTGAGAGAGCGCATTCTAGTACCCATGGTGGTCGCCTGTCCCAACCGACCGCTCTGATTGGTCAGCAGAGTCTTCAGCTCCTCCTTGTTAGCCTCCTGCAGACAGTCCTCCAGACCAGCAGGGGCAGCATCCAGCCAGGAAGCAGCCTGAACAATACAGGAAGTAGAGACACGGTGGCCAAGGTGGCCATGTTAGTCCCACACAGTACACCCTACATCCTACATCCTACGCCCTACATCCTACAGCCTAGACCCTACGCCCTACACACTACGCCCTACATCCTAGACCCTACGCCCTACATCCTACGCCCTACATCCTACAGCCTAGACCCTACGCCCTACACACTACGCCCTACATCCTAGACCCTACGCCCTACATCCTACGCCCTACATCCTAGACCCTACGCCCTACACACTACGCCCTACATCCTAGACCCTAAGCCCTACACACTACGCCCTACATCCTAGACCCTACGCCCTACATCCTACATCCTAGACCCTATGCCCTTGCCACTACATCCTAGACCCCACACCTTCAACACCATGTCCTCCTCTCTAGACACCCTACGCCCTACATCACCTGTGTGTATGTGAGTGTGTGCGTGTGTGTGGGGGGTTCGTTTCTGAGGACCTGTTTGAAGCCAGGCACGGGGAAGAGCTGGTCGAGTCTGGACAGGAAGTCAGATATGAGAGACTGGAGCGCCGAGTCGAAGTTCTGGTCCAACACTTCCTGGTGGAGAGACTGATCATTCATTTATTGATCAGTTTTGATTTAGTAATCCATATCTGATCAAGCAAACAGACAGGAGTTGTTGTATGCTGCGACGTATCTATTGTGTTTCTATTGTTTCTATTGTTCTCTGTGGTGTGTGTTGTCGTGGCGATACTGACCTGCAGGAGGCGCCGTCGCTCTTCAGGACTCTGCATCAGCCTGCTGGTCAGAGACGACAGACCAGGGTCTGTCTGCTGAGAGAACACACACACACACACTGAGAACACACACACACACACACACACACTGAGAACACACACACACTGAGAACACACACACACACACACACACACACTGAGAACACACACCGTAACTCACACACACTGACAACACACAAACACACACAGAGAATACACACCCAGAACGCACACTGTGAACACACACACATACACACACACTTACACACACACTGAGAACACACACCGTAGCACACACTGTGAACACACACACCCTGAGAACACACACCCCACACACTGTCACTGCTCTCACCGTTGCCATGGAGACGGAGTGGATCCTGTCTAGGTGGGTGTGCATGGTTTGTGGTTCCAGGTCGACACAGAGGTCACCGCTGAACACTTCCTGGGTCATCTGAACAGACAGGAAGTCAGGGGTCAGAGAGGCGGACATGACCACCTCCCCACTACACACACACACACACACACACACACACACACACACACACCTTGGCCCTCAGTGACAGCAGTAGAAGGCTTCTCTGCCTGTTAGTCAGGAGTTGTGGGATGGCCTCGGTAACCATGGAAACAAAGTCCTCCAACATCCCATAATGCCTCACGCTCTGGCTCTGCGCAACCTGCCACAACACCGCCGACAACAGCCGGAGAGGAGGAACGAGGAGGCGCAGGGAGGAGAGAGGGAGGGGGTAGGCTGGGGAGGAAGATGAGGAAGAGGAGGAGAAATGTGAGAAGAGTGCTCGTAGTAGTTTAGCGTCTTGGGTCATGTGACCTGGAAGCTACTGACAGAACACACATACAAAACAATTCAACAAATAAAATAAAAACGTATTGATTAGGTGTGCACCACGTGACTCTACTCTGTTGTAACACAATGATTTGTTTGTGTGTCTTATTGTCAAATGGATGAGAAGCTGTTGGAGTTTAACGATGTTTATTGACGACCCCTAACCAGCCGCTATCGAACCTGATCAGCGGGGACAGCCAGGCGGCTTCCCCGGCTGCGAGCTCTCTCTTCGGGGCCGACCGTGTGTTAGCTGACTGGAGGTCCTGGATGTCTGTATCCAACACTGACAGCTGACTTTTTATTGAAACGAGTGCTGCTTGGTGTCTTGGATCTATGCCGAATTGAAGAGTGGATCTTAACGATGTATACAAGATCTTACGTGACGTTTCTATGAGGTGTTTGTCGATAAGACGGGACATATTCAATTGCCAGATGTTTGAATGGAGGCTGGCGTGACGTAACGCTACTCTCCATACCGGGGAGCGGACCGCATCGCTGGGAACAAGCTAACAGCAGCTGGGATGGGGCTAGTCCAGATTTACTGATTCATTGCGGTAAAAGTCGTCGTCACGTACCCATGTCACTTCGCTGGGTGGAGAAATGTTTCGCGTTCACGGACCGGCTCTCTTCTTTACTGCATTCACACACAGACAGCTAGCTAGCGACAGCAACAAGCTAATGTTTACAGTCTGAGTGGCTGCTGGGCGCTTCCTGACCCGGAAGTGATACACCAGGAGACCAAACACATCTTGTGTGTGTGTGTGTGTGTGTGTGTGTGTGTGTGTGTGTGTGTGTGTGTGTGTGTGTGTGTGTGTGTGTGTGTGTGTGTGTGTGTGTGTGTGTGTGTGTGTGTGTGTGTGTGTGTGTGTGTGTGTGTGTGTGTGGTCTATTTAGGCCTCTTATGTTGTAAGGGGCTTAGTTGTCATTATGTCTACTTAGAGAATAATCTCTTTGTCTGTCGCCATCTGTCTCTCTCTCTCTACCTGTCTCTCTGTCTACCTGTCTGTCTGTCTGTGGAGGTCTCTGTACTAAAATGAAGACTTTATTTATTCATTTATTTTTTTAAGATCTTGGGTGTGATTCTATTGCTGAATTTGTGACAAAAGTATTGTAGAATTAGCTACCTATCTGTCTCCCTCCCTCTGTCTGTCTGCCTGTCTGTCTGTCTCTCCTCTGTCTGTCTCTCCATCTTATGCTTGACTGTCTCACACCTGCTCTGACAGGTAAACCAGGTATAGTCTCTGTCTTCTATAGTACCTTTCCTATCTGAAGAACCTTCCTCCTCTTTTCTCTTCATTTCATCCTCACTTTACCATTCTCCCATACACCTGCTTCACCCCCCCCCCCTCTCTCTCTCTCTCTCTCTCTCTCTCTCTCTCTCTCCCTCCTCTCTTTCTTTTTATCTCCCCCTCTCTCTTCTTGGTCCTCCTGTGTTTCAGTTAAAGGATTAACAAGGATTGTCTCTGAGCACAGAGAGACCTACAGTAGAGATACAAGAAGAGAGAGAAGGAGCGGTAGAGTGAAAGTGGACGAGTGGAAGGACTGGAAGACATTTTGGAAGACAAATGTTGGATATTATTTGTCAAGGAAGGAGCGTGTTTGGATCTGGATCTACCGCTGCCCTCTAATACCTCCACCTCCTTCCATCCCTCCATCTACCCTTCTATATATCCATCATCCCTCCATCCATCTACCCTTCTATATATCTATCATCCCTCCATCCATCTATCTTTCTATCTATCCATCATCCCTCCATCCATCCCTGTTCCCCTGCTATCCTGTTTTCCTGGCGTCAAACTGTCTCGCTGTTAGCCACTTTAGCTGTTCCCCTGCTATCACCAATACACTGTAGCCTAGCCTGGTTGTAACCTAGCCTGACTGTAGCTTAGCCTGGCTGTAGCCTAGCCTGGCTGTAACCTAACCTGGCTGTAGCCTAGCCTGGCTGTAGCCTAGCCTGGCCACAAAGTACTCAAATTAAGGTTAGGCACCTAAAACAACTTTGGTTAAGGTAGGGTAAGGATCTGGTCATGGTTAAATAAGAACAACCTGTCTGTTTGATTCAATTCAAACGATTTCATATGAAATTACGGTGCCTCACCTTTCTTAGAACTAACTTCATATGAGAACAGGCTGAACCTAGCCTAGCTATAGCCTAGCATAGCTGTAGCCTAGCCTAGCTGTAGCCTAGCTTGGCTGTAGCCTAACATAGCCATCAAATCCAGTCTGAGCTAATAGTTAGCTGTAGCTGCACACTCCATCCTAGCAATGGATCCAGACAGAAGAGAAGAAGTTGAGGTGTTTTCAGACCCAGAAGAACCAAACCCACCGAGAGGAGGGGATGAGCAGGAGGAGGTGGAGGAGGAGGTGAGGGAGGAGGTGGGGGAGGAGGGGGAGGAGGAGGGGGATCAAGAAGAGGATGAAGAGGAGAAAGACGTTAAGATCTTTAATGCCTGGATGAAGCAGTACAGATCCGGGGAGCGACAGAGGAGAGGAGAGGAGGAGGAAGGAGCGTCCGAGGGAGGGAGGGTCACCAGCAGGAGCAGCTTTGAGCCGCCGGTTCGAATCCCGACCGACCGACGGGCTTCACTACCCTGTCCGGTGAGGTCGTAGTTACTGATTCCCCCTGGGGAGATCCACTGGAGCTATAGATCTACTGATAGTTAGGGATCTATTGATATGTACAGATCTACTGGTAGTTGTAGATCTACTGGTAGTTATTGATGGAGTAGTAGTTACAGGTGTACGGGTGACTTGGCCAGCTAGTTAATGATTTAATCCTGATCAACAGGCCCAGTGTCTGTAATCTGATCTAATCTGGTTATGAGTCTGTTTGTAGACCAGATTATGTCAACTACTGTTAAACCAGCTCAACAGTGTTGACCAACTGATCTACACTGTTGAGCTGGTCTTCGCGATCCAGAGTACTGTTGGTTCTCTGTCCAAGCAGCTAGTTAACTGCATTGACCAGGTCTGAAGTGTGAACCAGTGTGAACCAGTGTGAACCGGTCTGGACCAGTCTGAACCAGTCTGAACCGGCCTGGACCAGGTCTGAACCAGTCTGGACCAGGTCTGAACCAGTCTGAACCGGTCTGGACCAGTCTGAACCAGTCTGAACCGGCCTGGACCAGGTCTGGACCAGGTCTGGACCAGTCTGAACCGGTCTGGACCAGGTCTGAACCAGGTCTGAACCAGTCTGAACCGGCCTGGACCAGTCTGAACCGGTCTGTTAGACAGCTAGAAGGAAAACTACCTGGAATAGAAAACCAGCAGGACCACTGGTGTAGCGAGTACAACCAATACTACTACTAGTACTACTGACCAGCAAGTAATGTAGTTCTACTGTCCAGGAGGTAGTACTCTCTGTACAGTATACATATATTTTCAATGTCTCTGTCTCTCTCTCCCTGTCTCTCTCTCTCTCCCTGTCTCTCTCTCTCTCTCCTTGTCTCTCTCCGTCTGTCTCTCTGCCTGTCTCTCTCTCCTTGTCTCTCTCTCTCTCCTTGTCTCTCTCTCTCTCCCTGTCTGTCTCTCTGCCTGTCTCTCTCTCTAGTCTACTCTTTCAGCCATGCAGTTGCTTCGTCTCCATTCGTCGACCCAGGCTCCCGTCACAGCGAGGGTTCTCCTGCGCCGTACCTCCTCCCGCCGCCTCCTCCCCCGCCCCCCAGGAGGCTGGCCCCGCCCCCGAGCGCCGCTCCTCCCTCATACCCACAATCCCCGAGGCCACCAAGACCGAGAGGAGGGGCCACTTCAGGAGACGCAACGTCATGTCCCTGGTGTGTGTGGCATTTTGAAATGACTTCACAACTAAAATTCATATGAAATGCATAAATACATAGATTTAAACTGTGTGTGTGTGTGTGTGTGTGTGTGTGTGTGTGTGTGTGTGTGTGTGTTGCAGAGCGATGCAGACAGTGTGTGTCTGATCTGTCATGACGATCTGAGTAAAGGAGGCAGTGGCATCAGAGAGCTGCAGTGTACACACACCTTCCACCGTGAGGTAACACACACACACACACACACACACACACACACACACACACACATATACACGCACACACACGCACACACACACACACACACACACACACACACACAAATGGTCAGCAAACAGTGAAGCTCTGTCTGTCCCTCTCGCTCTCTCCCTGTCCCTCTCGCCAGTGTATAGAGGAGTGGTTGTGGAGGAAACAGTCCTGTCCTACTTGTCGTGTTCAGGTCTCCATGCCTCAACCTCTCTACTGGGGCTCCACCAGGGTCAAGGTTCCCTAAAACACCCAGGAGAGGACAGTGACATCACCAAAGTCCCACTAAACTACCAGGAGGGGACAGTGACATTACCAAAGTCCCACTAAACTACCAGGAGGGGACAGTGACAGTGACATTACCAAAGTCCCACTAAACTACCAGGAGGGGACAGTGACATCACCAAAGAACCACTAAACTACCAGGAGGGGACAGTGACATCACCAAAGAACCACTAAACTACCAGGAGGGGACAGTGACATCACCAAAGAACCACTAAACTACCACTAAACTACCAGGAGGGGACAGTGACATCACCAAAGAACCACTAAACTACCAGGAGGGGACAGTGACATCACCAAAGAACCACTAAACTACCACTAAACTACCACTAAACTACCAGGAGGGGACAGTGACATCACCAAAGAACCACTAAACTACCAGGAGGGGACAGTGACATCACCAAAGAACCACTAAACTACCAGGAGGGGACAGTGACATCACCAAAGAACCACTAAACTACCAGGAGGGGACAGTGACATCGCCACAGAACCATTAAACTACCAGGAGGGGACAGTGACATCACCAAAGAACCACTAAACTACCAGGAGGGGACAGTGACATCACCAAAGAACCACTAAACTACCAGGAGGGGACAGTGACATCACCAAAGAACCACTAAACTACCAGGAGGGGACAGTGACATCACCAAAGAACCACTAAACTACCAGGAGGGGACAGTGACATTGCCACAGAACCATTAAACTACCAGGAGGGGACAGTGACATCACCAAAGAACCACTAAACTACCAGGAGGGGACAGTGACATCACCAAAGAACCACTAAACTACCAGGAGGGGACAGTGACATCACCAAAGAACCACTAAACTACCAGGAGGGGACAGTGACATCACCAAAGAACCACTAAACTACCAGGAGGGGACAGTGACATCGCCACAGAACCATTAAAACTCTGCATTGCATTATGAATGACTTGTATTGTAATGTTCTAATCAATAACCAGCCTGATCAGTTTCATCAAGTGGTCCAGGTAGCAGTTCAGCAGAACGTAGATGGATGTAGATTACTGAGCGGCCAAATGTAGTTTCTTTTCAACCACAATGACCTCACCTGTGTGTGTGTGTGTGTGTGTGTGTGTGTGTGTGTGTGTGTGTGTGTGTGTGTGTGTGTGTGTGTGTGTGTGTGTGTGTGTGTGTGTGTGTGTGTGTGTGTGTGCATGCATATGAGCAAAATGGACTGCCATGTTTATTATTACATGACTTTATATATTTCTGTGTAGCAGTGTGGTAGCTGTTGAATAAAGTACATGTCTAGTATTCTGCCTGGTCTTCTGTTCACCAACCGGATCACTCTGAAGAATTTAAAATGGAAATAGAAATACACAAAATTAAATAGAAAATAAAAATGTAAGTGTAAATATATTAATTCTGAATGTAGATATGAACTGTTAAATATAGATATAAAATATAAATGTAGATCTTAAAATGTAAATGTGAACTATAAAATATACAAATATCAAATATAAAAAAGTGAAGTAGCTGTAACAGCGCCCCCCGTGTTGTGGTGGTCAGAGTGGGTACTGCAGACGGAAGTGCTCCGTTCCACCTGTTAGAGTCTGACGCCAGTCCAACTTTATCTACAACCTGGAAGACAAGAGTGCGGCCTGGAAACCTGGAAAACTTCAAGTGCAGCCTGGAAACCTGGAAAACACCGAGTCCCACCTTGAGACCTGGAAACGCGCTTCACACGCACATGGATAAACTGAAGAAAGTGCTGAGCGGCCAGGATGGAGCCGGGGACAACATGAACATACTGGAGGTAACGTTAGCATCTTTCAGCTAGTTAGCTACTGTGTAGTTACTAATGTTAAAGTTAACTAGCTGCTGTAATAGAACTAGCTTCACCAAGTATGAGCGAGGCGGTGTTTAATAAAAGGGAACTAACTATGGATGAAACTAGTCCCGAGCCATATGGTACAGCTAGTTACATCCGGTTTGGGTTGTTTACTAAAGTTAAAGTTATTGATTCCTGAGTCTGAACCTCATCGATAGTGATGGACAGTACATCTGCTCTGTAGCGCCACCCTCAGATACTCTGTAGATTCATACAGCTTCATACTTAACATGTTCTAACATAGTTGTAATTATTGGTTGATCTTTTACTGTCGATTCTTATCAATAGAAATAATCTGATCTGGTCTGATCTGATCTGATCTGATCTGGTCTGGTCTGGTCTGGTCTGATCTGATCTGATAATGTCCAGTGAGTGTTAAATAGGAAGAGAAGAACATCATCAGGCAAACAACTACTAATATATAGATGTATAATAACCAGAAATACTTTACATTGATTCAATACTACTCAGTCAGTTAACCAGTCAGTTTGAGTAGAGAGATCATGCTGTCAGCTGGTGTTAATAGTGATGATGATGATGATGATGATGATGTTGATGACGACGACTCTCCAGGCAGCCAATCAGGCGTCAACGCTGACCTGGGGGACGAGGGTGAAGGCCTTCATCGCCTGCTTTGTGCTGGGAGTGTTGAGTTCTGTCCTGGTGAGTATCTCTCTATCCAGCTATCTATCTATCTATCCATCTATCTATCTATCTATCTATCCATCTATCTATCTATCTATCTATCTATCCATCTATCTATCTATCTATCTATCCATCTATCTATCTCTCTATCCATCTATCCATCTATCTATCTATCCATCTATCCATCTATCTATCTCTCTATCCATCTATCTATCTATCTATCTATCTCTCTATCTATCCATCTATCCATCTATCCATCTATCCATCTATCCATCTATCCATCTCTCTATCTATCCATCTATCCATCTATCCATCTATCCATCTCTCTATCTCTCTATCTCTCCATCTATCCATCTATCCATCTATCCATCTATCCATCTATCTTTTTCTATCTTCCATCTATCCCTTTTTTGCTTTATTAGTTTTTACTATTTTCTTCTACTCTAAACCCATTTCCTTTCTATTACATCCATCTTCCTTCGTTATCCACATTCTATCCATCATCTTTTATTATCCATCACTTTATTCTACCAATTCTCTATTTCCCTCCTCTATCCCAACTATCTTCTCTCCATCAACCCTCAACCACATCCCCCCACTAGCAACTACACCTATCTCTACCACTAAACAACCAGGCACACTCTCACTATCCACACTGATCAACCAGGCCACATAATCAACTCCCCCCCTCCTCCACTAAATCAACTAGCAATAGGATCAACCAGGCACACTATCTATATTAAACCCGGCCACCTGGGTCATGGACAGACAATAGGTCTTAATGGTCACCAGGCCACCTGGTCTGGCCAATAAGAGCAACCCGGCCCATGGAGCTAAATGGCAATTGGTCCTGGCCAAACTGGATCCCGGCCACACCCGGAACACCAGGCCAAACTAGGTCAACTGGGGCCACCACTAGGATAACCAGGCCACACTAGGAAAACAAATCAATAGGCCAAATAGGATCAACCAGGCCACACTAGGATCAACTAGGCCAAACTAGGATCAACCAGGCCAAACTAGGATCAACTAGGCCACACTAGGATCAACCAGGCCACACTAGGATCAACTAGGCCACACTAGGATCAACCAGGCCACACTAGGATCAACCCGGTCAAACCAGGATCCAACAGGCCAACCCCTAGATAACAACCCCAACTTAATTTTAATAGGCAACTAGTAATAGGAGATAGGGTCAGACTAGCCCCAATAGATAACCAGCCAATAGGATAATAGGAAATTAGGATAAAGTAGCCCCAAAAAGATAATAGTGACACAGGATCAATAGGAACGGCCACAAATGGTTTTGGACATAGAAACGTTGCCGGTTATCCTAGGCCCACAGAGTTTACCTACCCCCCTTCCCTTGGCCCTCTATCAACTCACCCCTTTGGGTCACTCCGCCCCTTCCTTTGGCCAAACTAGATCAACCACACACTAAGGATCAACCAGGCCAATAGGATCAACTAGGCACACTAGGATCAACCAGGCCACTAGGTCAACCGGAAACAACCAGGCCCCCACTAGATCAACCGGCCAAACTAGGATCAACCAGGCCAACTAGGATCAACCAGGCCACACTAGGATCAACCAGGCCACACTAGGATCAAATAGGCCAGGATCAACCAGGATCAACCAGGCCACACTAGGATCAACCAGGATCAACCAGGCCACACCAGGCCAATCCAGGCTAGACTAACAACATATACTTATTTAATCAGATTAGTTAACTAGTAGTAGTAGTACTAGCAGTACTAGCAGTAGTAGTAGTAGCAGTAGTAGTAGTAGTACTAGCAGTACTAGCAGTAGTAGTACTAGCAGTAGTAGTAGTAACAGTAGTTGTAGTAGTATTAGTAGTAGTAGTAACAGTAACAGTAGTAGTAGTAGTAGTAGTACTAGCAGTAGTAGTACTAGCAGTAGTAGTAGTAACAGTAGTTGTAGTAGTATTAGTAGTAGTAGTAACAGTAACAGTAGTAGTAGTAGTACTAGCAGTAGTAGTACTAGCAGTAGCAGTAGTAGAAGAACTGGACCACAACTGGTTTGGTGTGTTTAACATGAAACAGTCTGATTACCCATCATCCCTCAGGGCCTCATCAGCCCTGTTTACCTATTCTCTCTCTCTCTCTCTCTCTCTCTCTCTCTCTCACAAACACACACACACGCACACACACTTTCTAGACTTAAGCTCCATCTGGTGGTGAAAGTTGGTATTACATGTTTAACAGCTCAGGGCTTCAGGACACTGAGTGTGTTTATTAAGTGTGTGTGTGGTGTGTTTTAAGTGTCTCTAAGTGTGTGTTTTAGATTGAAGTGTGTGTTTATTGAAGTGTGTGTGTGTGTGTGTGTGTGTGTGTGTGTGTGTGTGTGTGTGTGGCTGTGCGTGCGTGTGTGAGCGTTGTGCGTGTGTGTGTTCCAGCACCATGTTCCTGATGGGTCTGTGAAGCAGCTGAAGAGGATGTGTGCTAAAGAGAGAGCGCTGGCCACCGCCATCATGCTGGTTTAGACACACACAACACACACACACGCACACGCACACGCACACACACACGCACACACACAACACACACACACTCTGTTGTCATTGTGTCAGTGTGTGTGTTCATCTGTCTCTCTGCAGATCTGTCTGGTGCTGACACTGTGTGCTGCTTTCTGGTGAGACACACAACACACACACAACACACACACACACACACACACACACACACACAGTTCATTATTCTGGCGGTTTGGCTGTTCCATCAGAAGCGCCTGCTAACCTGTCTGTCTGCTTGTCTCTCTCTCCAGTGGAGATAAATGGTCTCGTCTTTTGTTTTTGTACTACAATTTTGGCGTTTGCTGGTAAGTCATACGCCTACACA
>JAXDDW010000328.1:17500-50944 GCA_034670385.1 Hoplostethus mediterraneus | reverse complement strand
ATCATACCTGCTCCATACGCTTTATATTGGGATATATTGATATACCGCTCATACAGAGAGATGGAAGAGGAGGCCAGGAGCAGTGAGGATGAAGCCATGTTTCTCTGCTGACTGAAACTGATCTGAAACAGTCCTGCTGTTAAAACCAATGTAGGAACCACAGACGGGTCACATGACCAGCATCACCTGTTACCAGGCAGACGCTGCAGCCTGAAGGCTGCTGGTGGCACAGCCAGAGAGCATCATGGGACAAATATCTAATCAATATCATCATAACCTGTTATGAATCTGGTTATCTATTATAGATCTAGTTATCTATTATAGATCTAGTTATCTATTATAGATCTAATGTTATCTATTCTGCAGTTATCTATTATAGATCTAAAGTTATCTATTCTAGATCTATAGTATCTATTATAGATCTATCTATTATAGATCTATAGTTGTGAATTACCTGCATCCCTGTATAAAATATGATCTGATCGAAGTCAAAACAATAGATAAACACAATGCATTACATTTGTATTTTACATGTTTTATTGAATATATTGTTCAAATGTTAACATCTTGACAAACATCATATTTTAGGAGACATTTATGCAGGAGATTCAAAACTTTTTCTCACAACTGAACATCATAGATCTATTATAGATCTAGTCACCGTCTAGTTTCTCTACAAAGTAGATCTATAGCTCTCAGCCTGTGGCTGATTAGGACACCTAGAGCCTAGAGAAGCGTGCACGAGAGGTGACAGTTTGCTCCTACTACCAACTCAGCACCCACGGTAACCCTTTTCCAGGAGTCTTTGGGGTTTTTTGCTCCACTGACTTTTTCCCCTACGAAAGTCGACGAGCTTTGTTGGATTTTACTGTCAGATGTCCGTAACCCTTCACGACCCTCTACCCTCACCGTGGTGCCACGCGCTACATCTCCTATATCTAAACTTTTAGACTTGGTTAAAGATACGTTGGGTATACCCCAACGTCTCCATTGTAATCAAATCAAAGATGGCAGACGCCTCAAATTCTTCTTTCACTTTTCAGGGGTTTTGGTGCATGTGAACAACCTTCTGTTATCAGAGTAGACGGTGTCATCTGACACGTGTCCGACACGCTGTGTGATCGAACGTACACTACTACACTTGCAGTACAGCCTTGCAGTCCTTTGGCATTCTAGCTGTCATTTTTTTGGGGTTTGTTAAGTCACCTCATGCTTCCTGAAGCCCCTCCCACAAGTTGGGTTGGCTTGATGGGCACTTCTTACGTCCCATACGTCGAGCTGCTCCCACAACAGATCAATAGGGTTGAGATCTGGTGACTGAATACCAGCTGACTGCTTCTTCTCTGAATAGTTCTTCATCTTAATCTTTTCCTTTTATTGGCCAGTCTCAGATTTGGCTTTTTCTCTGCTACTCTGCCTAGAAGGCCAGCATCCTGGAGTCACCTCTTCACTGGTGACGTTGGGACTGGTGTTTTGGTACCATCTAATGAAGCTGCCAGTTGAGGACCTGTGAGGGGCCTGTTTCTCAGACTAGAGACTCTGATGTACTTGTCCTCTAGCTCAGCCTCCCTTCTCTTTCTATTCTGGTTAGAGCCAGTTTGCTCTGTTCTGTGAAGGCAGTAGTAACACAGTTGTATGAGATCTCCAGTTTCTTTACATGGAATATCCTTCACTTGTCAGAACAAGAATAGACTGATGAGTTTCAGAAGAAAGGTGTTTTTTTTCTGGCCATTTTGAGACCATAATCCAACCCACAAATGCTCCAGATACTCAACTAGCCTGAGGAAGGACAATTTAAAGTTTTCAATGATCAATTAGCCTTTTAACATAAACGTGGATGAGCTAACACAATGTGCCACTGGACCTCAGGAGTGATGGTTGATGAAAATGGGACTCTGTAGCCAATGTAGATATTCCATTAGAAATCAGTTTCCAGCTATAATCGTCATTTACCACATTAACAATGTCTAGACTGTATTTATGATTCATTTAATGTTATTTTAATTCAAAAAAATTGTGCTTTTCTTTAAAAAATAAAGAAATTTATAAGTGACCTTTTTTGCGGTAGTGTAGATATACTTATTTGTGTGTGTGTGTGTGTGTGTGTGTGTGTGTGTGTGTGTGTGTGTGTGTGTGTGTGAGCCTGTCGTCAGTTTCTGTGGATGCGTTCACTCTGGTCCAATCACACAAAGTGTGATATCATTGCTATGAGAACGAGATGTCACTGTCAGTCAGTCAGGGACCTGTGAACCTGCTAATTTGTGTCCTGGTTCAAGGTCTTGGTTGGAGCCAAACAGGTTTATTTCTCCCACTGACTCAAGCCGCCGTACTGAACTGTTGAATGTGAACTTTAGTTATGTTATGACGTTGTTATGATGTTAAGTTATGGACGTTGATTTATGTCGGTGCGTTTTGCTGGCATTGTTCCGGACCCCTGACCTTGTATAAAGTTACCCCTGTTCTACAGTAGTACTTAATAGTACTTGTACCTGGTAAATATATTGATTGTTCAATAATAGTACTTGGGGTGTCCTGGTGGGTCAGTGGTCTAAGGTGCATACCACATAACCGTGATGTCATGGGTTCGAATCCGGCCCAGGACCTGTGTCACATGTCATCCCACCTGTCTCTCTACTGACTGTCAAATAAAGGAAAACTGCCAAAAAAAAAATAGTACTTAAACTTAATAAATGCATGGATTGATGATTAAATAGTAACTCAAATGTCAAAATGTATTGTTTTAATGTTAAACAAAGAAAATGTACATATGTGTTTTATTACAGAAAATAACAGAGTATCGATAGAGTATAGAGTATATAGAGTATAGTATACGAGTTTCACTGATGACTCATTCAGGTCAACTAGTAATGATCTTCCTACAGCAGAGAGAAATTTGACAATCACACACAGCAGCTCATTCAGGCTGATGACATCATCACCACCTAAACCAATCAGTTGCATTCGTTTCCTTTGATGAGGAAGAAGGTTCCGGTGGCCACGCCCAGCAGACCCACGGTCAGACCGAGTCCACAGAACACCGCAGGACCCACACCCGGCTGGTTCTGCTCCACATCTGGAGGAACAAGACCATGGATATCAGACAGCTAGTTAAAGAGGACTAGTTCTAGTTAGGTTAGTTAACTGGTTCTGCTCCACATCTGGAGGAACAAGACCATGGATATCAGACAGCTAGTTAAAGAGGACTAGTTCTAGTTAGGTTAGTTAACTGGTTCTGCTCCACATCTGGAGGAACAAGACCATGGATGTCAGACAGCTAGTTAAAGAGGACTAGTTCTAGTTAGGTTAGTTAACTGGTTAGCTCTAGTTTTGGTCAGGTTAGCGTTAGCTGGTTAGCTCTAGTTTTGGTCAGGTTAGCTGACTGGTTAGCTCTAGTCTTAATCAGGTTAGCGTTAGCTGGTTAGCTCTAGTCTTCGTCAGGTTAGCGTTAGCTGGTTAGCTCTAGTTTTGGTCAGGTTAAATGACTGGTTAGCTCTAGTCTTAATCAGGTTAGCGTTAGCTGGTTAGCTCTAGTCTTAGTCAGGTTAGCTGACTGGTTAGCTCTAGTCTTGGTCAGGTTAGCTGACTGGTTAGCTCTAGTCTTAATCAGGTTAGCGTTAGCTGGTTAGCTCTAGTTTTGGTCAGGTTAGCTGACTGGTTAGCTCTAGTCTTAGTCAGGTTAGCGTTAACTGGTTAGCTCTAGTTTTGGTCAGGTTAGCTGACTGGTTAGCTCTAGTCTTAGTCAGGTTAGCGTTAACTGGTTAGCTCTAGTTTTGGTCAGGTTAGCTGACTGGTTAGCTCTAGTCTTAGTCAGGTTAGCGTTAACTGGTTAGCTCTAGTTTTGGTCAGGTTAGCGTTAGCTGGTTAGCTCTAGTCTTAGTCAGGTTAGCGTTAGCTGGGTAGCTCAGCCTTGGTCAGGTTAGCGTTAGCTGGTTAGCTCTAGTCTTAGTCAGGTTAGCGTTAGCTGGTTAGCTCTAGTTCAAGGTCCTTCACCCCAGACTCGAGTCAGCGGCTGGCTCAGGGCTCGGTGCTCCACTGTACAGCTGTAGATGTCTCCTAGCTGTGGGGTGAAGCTCAGACTGGAGAACTGGTTGAAGGTGCCGTCTTTGTTGGGGTACGGGGTGTTGAGGTTGGTTCCTTCGGTCACGTTCTCGTTGTTCTTGGTCCAGTAGACCTTGACGGGAGCAGGATAGAAGCCGGTCACATGGCAGATGAGGTGGTTCCCCCCTCCGATCTCCACTACGTCTCTGGTGTAGATGGTGCTGTGAGGAGCAACTGCAGAACAACACACTTCATACTGACACAGCGTTTTATCTAACCGAGGGCTTTTATTCCTATTAGCACCTAGTATGTTTTATTCTTAAGTAATATAAAACACCTGCAGAACAAAACATTTACAGTGGAAACCACTTATAGTGAACAAGACAGAATCACTCCTAAACAACATTATGAAAGGATCCTACAGAGATAGACCTTTGGTTAACCAGAAACCTGTTGAACCTCTTCAGCAACAACTCACCTCATCTTCTGATTCTGGTCTGTCTCTGTAGGATCCTTTCATAATGTTGTCAGACACCAATATCAATCTGATCCTGTCAGTGGTAAAAACAACTTCTAGTGACGTACTTTGATCGTCCCACTTGCCCCAACAGATTACATTGCAGCCATAGCAGCCGGATTCACGACTGCCGACTGAGGTGATCTACCTGACTGAGGTGATCTACCAGAGCAATTCAAAACTTTTGTACCTATTTTGGGTCTAAATGACGAATATGTACAAACAGAGTCCAGGATTAAAAATACCGGAATTGCCGTTTACACATTGAAGCTTATGACAAACTGACAAAACGGGCCAATGAGACACTGCAGTGACACTGAACGCCCCTCAGGCTGCCCTGTGTACTGTACTGTACTCTACTACTGTACTCTACTACTGTACTCTACTCCAGCAGGAGAAACCGTCATGGCTAACGATGAAATTGGGAAAAAGGTACAAATAAGTTGGTTTCAACTTTTCTGCTCCACTGTCCAGTTCAGAGGCAGCGTGGCCTCCACAGCCTCGGTTATTCGGAAATGTAATAAAACAGTAAAGCTGTTTGTCACACAGCAGCCTGAACCCAAAGCCTTTTTCAACAACACTTCTTTATTTTGTTTTCATGTTGAAATCAGCAGATAGCCTAATGTTTCATAGGCTTACATTCATTTTTAGGTCAAGGCCTACTGTTACTGCAAATACACTGAAGGCAACGCTAAGCGAGGTTACTGTAACCTGTAGTCTAGTCTAGCAATTTGTGTTTGAAGCAGCTGACACTTAATTACAGTACAAAATGTTTGTTTCATTACATTATATTCATTAACTAAATGTACACAAGCCAATTAGACAGTTATTCACAAAAAACTCAAGTAATCAGATAAAATAATAAATAATCAGAATTTCTCCTCTGGGGATCAATAAAGTGTCTATCTATCTATCTATCTATCTATCTGTCTGTCTGTCAACTGTGGGCGTTTCCACTGTACGATTAGCATTTATTTTCTATTTCCGAGTAATATAACATCATCATCAACATCATTTATCTCCCTTTACCTTGTTGCAGTGGTGTGTTGTTGTAGTTACGCTGATCAGTTTTCAGGTCTTGTCTGCAGACTTCCTGGTTAGCCACAGCTCCTTGATAAGTTCCTTCTTCGTAGGTCATATGATCTATAAACGGGGGTTGAGGCTCGACTCCTGTCTTGTGTTTGAAGTCTGCGTACCACATCTCTTCACCATCCAGCCCATACATCACCTCTCCTCCTGTCTCTCTGTCTGAACAGCCAGTGATATAAATATCCTCATGAACGACTGGAAAGGAAACAAAATGTAAAATAAACAACAACGTCTTCACGTCCAGAACCAGAACCACTCTTCATTCTTCACACCATACTGCCACATGTCATGCTGGGCTGTAAGTGATTGGTTTCTATTGAACTTGAATAACGTCACAGTGAAACATTGGTGTGATTGAGTTCAAATCAAAGGTGAAATAGTGGTGAGTGTGAGTGAGCCCAGGTGTGTTACTGCTATCGAACACTGCAGTGTGATGTACTTACTGGCGGCTCGGACACCAAGCAGACAACAGAGGATGAGGAGGCTCTCTGGGCCCTTCATCTTCAGGACAGGACAGACTTCACTTCAGACAGACGGCTGCAGACTGGAGCACAGGGCAGGACGCCTGCTGGCAAAACGTTGTCCCCATACAGAAGGACCAATCAGATTAAAGCTGGGCTCTGACTCATCAGTAACCAGGTAGAACTGTTCAGACCCAGTGAAGGTGCTGCTGGAGATCAAACGTCTCATGAGGAGGAATATGGGAGGGATTAGAAACCAATGCTTTCCAGTTCCCACTAATACATCATGAACATTACCACTCAACATATTCTTAGTATTTTAACACCAACTAGTACATGTCTGAACCAGGCAGCATGTCTGGAGGTCAACCTGCTAGTCAAGCTCCTCTGCTGGAGGTGAATCAGGACTCCACTAAGTTGACCAGAACAACGAGAACAAGACGAACATCAACCAGTTGAAGTACAATTCAGAATATAAATACTGAATCAGAACATCATCAGTTGAAGTACAATTCAGAATATAAATACTGAATCAGAACATCATCAGTTGAAGTACAATTCAGAATATAAATACTGAATCAGAACATCATCAGTTGAAGTACAATTCAGAATATAAATACTGAATCAGAACATCATCAGTTGAAGTACTGGTTGATGGTCTCTACTAACTAACTACTAACACCATCATTGTGATGGAGGACCGGATGTGGCCCGCGGGCCGGACTTTGAGTATCCATGCTCTAGAGACTGTCGTGGTGAAAACCCCAGGAGGGTTCAGTTGGTTCTGAGATGCTGAACCAACAACCAGACCACGGTCAAAGTCTCTTAGACCAGCATCTTGTTGTTTGTTTGGTCCAACAAACTAAACCACTTCACCATGTCTGGAGGGTTTACATGTTGAGCTGAGCCACCTGATTGGCTGACTGGAGGAGCAGGCGTACCTAATAAAGTGGCCAGTAAGGGTATTGGTCCTGTAGTATTTAATGATAACCAGCAAATACTAAATCAATATGTTTATCTAGTTTCTTCAGAATGTGGTTATTGATCCAGCGTGCTGAACGTCTGAAGGACGAAGGACTTTAAATGTGTTTCACTCAGAAGCTTCGGTGAGTCGGTGGATGGTTTTGTTGACGCTGGGAACGGAGAAATACCAGGAATATGTCAAAAACACTGAAACATGTAAAGTACGGAAGCCCGTAGAGGACATGAGTGAAACAACAGTAAACTCAACGTTGACGTTGAGGAGGTCGTCAGGGTTCACAGCTTTTCAAAAGTCAAATTGAAGTTTTCAAGCAGGTTGAAGATCTTGCAGCATCTTGAGTGGTTCTTGTTCACCACATCGTACCTTCTCTTCTCAGGCTGCTGACTTCTGTAAAGTCTGACATCAACACAACATGGTGACAACGCCAGCGGTTAGCATCCTGTAGCTAACAGGAAACAGGAAACAGGTCTCCTACTGTGTTGGAGAAGGAGAAATGGTATTTCATCATGTTATGAGGTAGAACCACAACATGGTTGTTGATACGTCTCCATGACAACCGAATCACTCTGAGTCCGACATCATGACGTCACTCGTGTAACCCCTGCTGCCTGAACGGGAGACCCCGGTGGTCAACTCAACACCTCTAACAACACAGTGTTACTGTCTAGACTACTGGACACACACACACACACACACACACACACACACACACACACACACACACACACACACACACACAGAACAGGAGTTATGGGCCAGCGTCCTGAATGTGGCGTTGAGGGCGGATACCGTCGTGGTACCACGTCTTCTCATCCGTTGCCGTGGGTTACCGCCTCTTTCATCATCCTCATGTGGTAAGAGCTTCCCAACACCAACGCCGTTCTAGACTGACGGCATGAAACCAAAATGGATTTTCTCTTCTACAATGTTTTTCTGCTTCTGCCATCAGTAGCAGTTCTTGTGACATTTGATACGCGTTGATGTTGTACTGTTACAGTAACCATAGCAACGCCAGTATTCACTTTAAACTAGGAGTCCTACGGGCAGGTCATTGGAGACGTGTTGGCGGTTGCATCATAACGGTTCATAGATCACATAGTGACATTAACTCAACGCTAATGTCACCACGGTAACTTCATGAACCAGCTGACAGATTTATCGTGGCTCAACGCTGTTACCGCTGAGTTCATGAACCTGAACCTAGAGTCATCACCTCCACTGACACAAACTCTGAACACTACCAGGACGTCTAGACTCCAGTAGGAGACCCTGAACCAGCAGGAGACCCTGAACCAGTAGGAGACCCTGAACCAGCAGGAGACCCTGAACCAGTAGGAGACCCTGAACCAGCAGGAGACCCTGAACCAGTAGGAGACCCTGAACCAGTAGGAGACCCTGAACCAGTAGGAGACCCTGAACCAGTAGGAGACCCTGAACCAGTAGGAGACCCTGATACTACCAGGACGTGTAGTTAGACGTTCTTATATTCCTAGAGGAGGAAAAGGCTCCAGTCAGTCCATATGGACGGTGAAACTCCCTGAGCTTTACTGTGATGCATAACTGGATGCATATCCTTCATAACTGGTCTGGTTCTGGTCAGTAATAGTAGTTATACTAGTAGTGGTCGTAGTAGTTATACTTGTAGTAATAGTAGTAGTAGTAGCAGTAGTTATACTAGTAGTAGTAACAGTAGTAGTGTTGTTTTTCTTTTTTCATCCTTAACTCCATCCATAACTGGTCTAGTTCTGGTCAGTAATAGTAGTTATACTAGTAGTGGTAGTAGTAGTAGTAGTAGTAGTAGTAGTAGTGGTAGTAGTAGTAGTAGTAGTAGTAGTAGTAGTAGTAGTAGTATTAGTAGTAGTGTTGTTTTTCTCTTTTCATCCTTCATAACTGGTCTGGTTCTGGTCAGTAATAGTAGTTATACTAGTAGTAGTAGTCGTAGTCGTAGTAGTAGTAGTGGTAGTAGTAGTAGTAGTAGTAGTAGTAGTAGTAGTAGTAGTGGTAGTAGTAGTAGTAGTAGTAGTAGTAGTAGTAGTAGTAGTATTAGTAGTAGTGTTGTTTTTCTCTTTTCATCCTTCATAACTGGTCTGGTTCTGGTTAGTAATAGTAGTTATACTAGTAGTGGTCGTAGTAGTTATACTTGTAGTAATAGTAGTAGTAGTAGCAGTAGTTATACTAGTAGTAGTAACAGTAATAGTGTTGTTTTTCTTTTTTCATCCTTCATAACTGGTCTAGTTCTGGTCAGTAATAGTAGTTATACTAGTAGTGGTAGTAGTAGTAGTAGTAGTAGTAGTAGTAGTGGTAGTAGTAGTAGTAGTAGTAGTGGTAGTAGTAGTAGTAGTAGTACTGGTGTTGTTTTTCTCTTTTCATCCTTCATAACTGGTCTGGTTCTGGTCAGTAATAGTAGTTATACTAGTAGTAGTAGTCGTAGTCGTAGTAGTAGTAGTGGTAGTAGTACTAGTAGTAGTAGTAGTAGTAGTGGTAGTAGTAGTGGTAGTAGTAGTTGTAGTAGTAGTAGTGGTAGTAGTAGTAGTGGTAGTAGTAGTAGTAGTAGTAGTGGTAGTAGTAGTAGTAGTAGTGGTGGTGTTTTTCTCTTTTCATCCTTCATAACTGGTCTGGTTCTGGTCAGTAATAGTAGTTATACTAGTAGTAGTAGTAGTAGTAGTAGTAGTAGTAGTAGTGTTGTTTTTCTCTTTTCATCCTTCATAACTGGTCTGGTTCTGGTCAGTAATAGTAGTTATACTAGTAGTAGTAGTAGTAGTAGTAGTAGTAGTAGTAGTAGTAGTAGTGTTGTTTTTCTCTTTTCATCCTTCATAACTGGTCTGGTTCAAGTCAGCAGAGTTTCTGTTCTAGTTTCCTCATTCTGTCTCCCACCAAACCAGTTTAACCTCATGCTGCCTTCAGGTGCACATCTAAACCAGTTCTCCTGAATCACCAGTACTCACTGCTGAATGTTCTGACCACCTGAACACTGTCACAACCTGTCTAGTAACAGTAGTAATACATATAAAACACATTATAAATATAGCAGGTCTCCAGCGTACCTGCAGCACCTGAACTCATACCAGTTAGAATACCAGATATTACTTGTGATTTATTTTCTAGTTTTCAGGTTAACGGGCAGTACCTGAACGCACCAGTGAAGCCACAGACTCTGGAAAGTCCCAGGTCTTTACTTTCGCTTCCCTGCCAGCAGCCAATGAGAAACGCAGCTGGTGGTGTGTCACCTGTTGCCAGGGGCAGCAGATCGTGTTGAACAGCAGCAGAGAGCAGAGGAGCTGACACGCCCCCTAGTGGCTGAGCACAGCAGAGAACCAGAATCTGGTTTAACCTGGTTGTGAGGGAAGCTAGTAAAACAGTGAATAAATACTCAATACAATACTTTAATAAATAAATAGATAAATAATACCTCAATAAATAAATAGATCAATGAATAAATACTTTAATAAATATATAGATAAATAAATACTTTAAGAAATAGATACATAAATAAATACATTAATAAATAGATAAATAAATACCTAAATAAATAAATATCAAGTCAATCAATAAATATATGTCCAAGTAATTTTAAAAACAAACAAATGTACAGAAATAACTGAATAAATAATTTCTTTGTATATTTATTCCTTATTTTATTATCTTTATCTTTAATTCCACATCCTTAATTTATCCCATGTTTTCTCGTTCTGTAATTGAAGTCTGGTCCTGCAGCATCTCCTGACCTCTGACCTCTGACCTCTGCTCTGTCAGTTTAATACAAGAGGCACTCAAGACGTTTAACTTCTGGGGGGGTGCAGGTTTACTTTTTTGGATGGCAGCACTGGTGTGAACAAGCTCCAACATGTAGGAGCACAGAGGTAGATCAGGAACACAGTAACATGTATGTTTTAATGTATAGCGAGTACTGCGTTGTGCTTCAGATGGGGGTTGGTGTGGACCGCTCGCCACGGTAAGCGTGCTATAATAGAGATATACCACAGCTGTCAATCAATCAGAGGGCTGATTCAACCGGCCCACCGTATTAAACGTTATTGCACACTGTAGAAAAGAGCTTCCCGTCGTCCTCGTGGAGGTCTTCATGAGACTCTTGGGCAGCAGAGATACTTCCAACCTGGGACTGCAGGTCCAACGCTCCATGGCCAATGTGCACTAAAGCTGTGAAGCAGGAAAAACATGGATGCAGACTAGAAGTAAACAGCCTCCTACTGACCTCTAGTGGTGGTGACACGCAGTGGCAGGTGATATTTCCTGTGTGATGCTGTGGTTTTCCTGCGGTCCATCCATAGATACTTTGCTCTGTACAGCCCTGGGTCATCAACTGGTCCAGACCAGGACCCTTTCTGAACCTGTTGGGGCCCTAAGCCACATCTCACAGTGGGGCCCCCCAAACCCAAACCAGTCATTTAATATCCCTGAATGAAAATGAATGACTAGACATACTTTATTATCAATAAAGCTTTTAATGAACAAATAAAGCACAATATGAAAACAATAAATAACCATGTACAAGATTCTTTTAGAAAATGAACTGGGTGAACTGGTGGTGCACTGGATGATGAGGAGTATGTTGTGGTCCTGAAGTAACTGAGGTGGTTTCAGGTTGGTGATGTGAAGTACCTGGGGAATCTGAATCTGGATCAGTTGGTATGAAAGAAATAAAATGTATCATTAAATCTGATTAATATCAATGACTGTATAATACTAATATGATCTATATTGTAGGAGCCATTTGACCTGTTTTGGTTCATTTGTTGTTGTTCTGTCTTTGTGGAAGTGATAAACGGTGTCATGACAATATTAATGTTAATATTAGCAGCAACAACAACAACAACAACAACACTCATCATCATCATCATCATCATCATCAACTTGTTCCTCAGCAGCATCATAATGACAACAGTGTTCACTCAAACATGACTTGACAGAAACTTTCCCATCATAGTGAGCAGCAAACTCAGCATGTTGTTTGAGCAGCAGCAGCTCGGTGTTGTAACCCACCTGGTGGTGGACTTGTCCGGTTGTCTCCTCTGGTACTAATACTTACTAATACTAATACTTCTGAATAGCACCGAAAACACACAGAGACAACTTCTACTGAACCAGAACCAGGTCAGACCAGGGGTAGGTCTACATTATGGGACTTTATTACACAATAGGCTCGATGAACATCCAATAGACAACGATGTTCCTCGTCCACACACTACTCCGGCGGGTTGGAAGACCTGAAACGACTTTTGAAACGATGCTGACCCGTTTCAGTTTTAAACTCCGGGGTTGTTTTAGTGTGGACGGCTGAAACGGAGACGTTGGAAAACGTATCACGGTGTCGGCATGGACGGAGATCACTTCTGAAACGGTGCTAAACGCTTGTGGACGGAGTTTTAGTGTGGATGCAGCCTGACATCTATCATCCAATTTAGATCTCAGGAGACAATCAGCATTAAACAAGCTGGAGTAAGAAAACAAGAACAAGTGAAAACAAGAAAACAAGAACAAGTGAAAACAAGAAAACAAGAAAACAAGAACAAGTGAAAACAAGAAAACAAGAACAAGTGAAAATAAGAAAACAAGAACAAGTGAAAACAAGAAAACAAGAACAAGTGAAAACAAGAAAACAAGAACAAGTGAAAACAAGAAAACAAGAAAACAAGAACAAGTGAAAACAAGAAAACAAGAACAAGTGAAAACAAGAAAATCAGAATAAGTGAAAATAAGAAAATCAGAATAAGTGAAAATAAGAAAACAAGAACAAGTGAAAATAAGAAAACAAGAGTAGTTATATGGAAAATGTAATTTATGACCCCCTGTTGATTTATGACCTGTCAGTACAGTACAGTTTTGATTGATGACCTGTGTGACGTTGTGACCTTTTAAAGGGGGTATTTTACTCATTTTGGTCTGTTTAAACTTCCTGGGGTCTTTACAAGATGTTTATGAAGTCTTTATGAAAAAAATCCTAAAACCAGCTTCTGTGTGTTTCAGTCTCTCACTTCCTCCATTGTAAAGAACCTTGATCCTTGAGGCTGTTTTGAGGGCTGGAGGTTGTATGTAAGAGCACTGCTCTGATTGGCCGCCTCGTGGCGTGAGCCACCACGGAGAGCAGAGCGCCACGCTCCGTCTGTAAGCTTCAGTTTAGATGCTAGTCCTGCTGTGAACTGGCCCTCGCTGCTTGCTGTTAAAAATGAAATGAATTCACGTGTTGGGAGATGCAGGGATCTATGTTGCTGCCTGCATCCTACAACAGAACAACTGGAGAGTTGGGATCTGGCCGTAGACATGTTGTTGTTGTTGTTGTTGTTGTTGTTGTTGTTGTCGCTCCACTGTTCACAAAGTAATGGTGCATTCCATTGAACTGAGAAAAAACGACCTCCGACACGAAAAGGCGCATTAGAGCATCATTCAAGTCAGAATTCCCAAAACATAAAATAACACAAAAGGAATTATGCCATTTTTATATTATATATATTTTAATTCTTAAAAGGTAACAACGATGTTCCTTTTAAAATGGTTTAATCTTTGTGGTTCAACTTTCTCCACCTCCAGATGAAAACAACTTCTTGGGGGTTTATCAAACTTTTATTTTTGAAAAGAAATTAATTCTGTTTTTTTCTTCTTCACACACTCGTTCCTCATATATTGATATTCTGTGTCAGTACGTCCTGCTGCTATTGGAGTTTTGGGATCAATAGTTTCATCATATCTTATACTGTATATGACTGAACATGAACTAAGAGCAATGAAACAACACTTATATAGACAAACTTGATTAGCAGTTTGATGAATTTGGATGTTACACAAAAAGTAAATCAAAGTTCATGAAGGTGTAGAAAGCAGCAAGTAAGCAAGTATATGTAAGTATATATTACATCAAGAGGAAACTCCTTAAAATACAAACTTTCATATATTATGTTTGAATTTTAACATAGGAGCTTTAGCGTATTAAAGATTACCTCAAAAAGGAATAAAAAGTAAACGTATTGATAAATAGGAAAACAATTGTTTGAACATTTAATTATTTTCAACCGTTAAAGATAAATATTTAAAAATTTCACCGAGGTTACGTAAAAAAAGAGAAGGATCAGGAATCTTAAAAACTATTTGGATCACAAAGCTAACATTTAGTTTAACAAACAACATGGGTGTGTGAATCTAAACCTGATCTAACAATGTATTTAATCTAGATACTATAGTCCAGTTAGTCCCGTTACTGGTTTAATCCGGTCTCAGGTGGCTGGTGTATTTAATCTAGATACTATAGTCCAGTTAGTCCCGTTACCGGTTTAATCCGGTCTCAGGTGGCTGATGTATTTAATCTAGATACTGTTGTCCAGTTAGTCCCGTTACCGGTTTAATCCGGTCTCAGGTGGCTGATGTATTTAATCTAGATACTGTAGTCCAGTTAGTCCCGTTACCGGTTTAATCCGGTCTCAGGTGGCTGGTGTATTTAATCTAGACACTACAGTCCAGTTAGTCCCGTTACCGGTTTAATCCGGTCTCAGGTGGCTGGTGTATTTAATCTAGATACTGTAGTCCAGTTAGTCCCGTTACCGGTTTAATCCGGTCTCAGGTGGCTGGTGTATTTAATCTAGACACTACAGTCCAGTTAGTCCCGTTACCGGTTTAATCCGGTCTCAGGTGGCTGGTGTATTTAATCTAGACACTATAGTCCAGTTAGTCCCGTTACCGGTTTAATCCGGTCTCAGGTGGCTGGTGTATTTAATCTAGACACTATAGTCCAGTTAGTCCCGTTACCGGTTTAATCCGGTCTCAGGTGGCTGGTGTATTTAATCTAGACACTATAGTCCAGTTAGTCCCGTTACCGGTTTAATCCGGTCTCAGGTGGCTGGTGTATTTAATCTAGACACTATAGTCCAGTTAGTCCCGTTACCGGTTTAATCCGGTCTCAGGTGGCTGGTGTATTTAATCTAGACACTATAGTCCAGTTAGTCCCGTTACCGGTTTAATCCGGTCTCAGGTGGCTGGTGTATTTAATCTAGACACTATAGTCCAGTTAGTCCCGTTACCGGTTTAATCCGGTCTCAGGTGGCTGGTGTATTTAATCTAGACACTATAGTCCAGTTAGTCCCGTTACCGGTTTAATCCGGTCTCAGGTGGCTGGTGTATTTAATCTAGACACTATAGTCCAGTTAGTCCCGTTACCGGTTTAATCCGGTCTCAGGTGGCTGGTGTATTTAATCTAGCCACTATAGTCCAGTTTGTCCCGTTACCGGTTTAATCCGGTCTCAGGTGGCTGGTGTATTTAATCTAGATACTATAGTCCAGTTAGTCCCGTTACCGGTTTAATCCGGTCTCAGGTGGCTGGTGTATTTAATCTAGACACTATAGTCCAGTTAGTCCCGTTACCGGTTTAATCCGGTCTCAGGTGGCTGGTGTATTTAATCTAGACACTATAGTCCAGTTAGTCCCGTTACCGGTTTAATCCGGTCTCAGGTGGCTGGTGTATTTAATCTAGACACTATAGTCCAGTTAGTGCCGTTACCGGTTTAATCCGGTCTCAGGTGGCTGATGTATTTAATCTAGATACTATAGTCCAGTTAGTCCCGTTACCGGTTTAATCCGGTCTCAGGTGGCTGGTGTATTTAATCTAGACACTATAGTCCAGTTAGTCCCGTTACCGGTTTAATCCGGTCTCAGGTGGCTGGTGTATTTAATCTAGACACTATAGTCCAGTTAGTCCCGTTACCGGTTTAATCCGGTCTCAGGTGGCTGGTGTATTGAATCTAGACACTATAGTCCAGTTAGTCCCGTTACCGGTTTAATCCGGTCTCAGGTGGCTGGTGTATTGAATCTAGATACTATAGTCCAGTTAGTCCCGTTACCGGTTTAATCCGGTCTCAGGTGGCTGGTGTATTTAATCTAGACACTATAGTCCAGTTAGTGCCGTTACCGGTTTAATCCGGTCTCAGGTGGCTGATGTATTTAATCTAGATACTATAGTCCAGTTAGTCCCGTTACCGGTTTAATCCGGTCTCAGGTGGCTGGTGTATTTAATCTAGATACTATAGTCCAGTTAGTCCCGTTACCGGTTTAATCCGGTCTCAGGTGGCTGGTGTATTTAATCTAGACACTATAGTCCAGTTAGTCCCGTTACCGGTTTAATCTGGTCTCAGGTGGCTGGTGTATTTAATCTAGACACTATAGTCCAGTTAGTCCCGTTACCGGTTTAATCTGGTCTCAGGTGGCTGGTGTATTTAATCTAGACACTATAGTCCAGTTAGTCCCGTTACCGGTTTAATCCGGTCTCAGGTGGCTGGTGTATTTAATCTAGACACTATAGTCCAGTTAGTCCCGTTACCGGTTTAATCCGGTCTCAGGTGGCTGGTGTATTTAATCTAGACACTATAGTCCAGTTAGTCTTGTTACCGGTTTAATCCGGTCTCAGGTGGCTGGTGTATTTAATCTAGACACTATAGTCCAGTTAGTCCCGTTACCGGTTTAATCCGGTCTCAGGTGGCTGGTGTATTTAATCTAGACACTATAGTCCAGTTAGTCTTGTTACCGGTTTAATCCGGTCTCAGGTGGCTGGTGTATTTCCAGGTGTGATTGAAGGTCCTGGGCTGGCTGGCGCCGGTTCTCCCTGCAGACAGAGGAGGCGCTCTTCCGACGTGTCGGTGCACTTGTGTCTGGTCAGCTGACCCGACCAGGTGAAGTTCCTCCTGCAGCGTGGACACCAGTAGGGTTTCTCCCCGGTGTGGACGCGCTGGTGCACCGCCAGGTTGTGAGAGGAGATGAAGATCTTGCTGCAGCGCTGGCAGCGGTAGGGCCTCTCTCCGGTGTGGACGCGCCGGTGTTCCTGGTACGTACTCGACTGACTGAAGCTCCGCCCACATTGGTCGCAGCGGTAGGGTTTCTCCCCGGTGTGGGTCCGCTGGTGGACCGTCAGGTTGTATGAGGAAATGAAACTTTTGGGACAGTGTTGGCACCGGTGTGGTTTCTCTCCGGTGTGGATACGCCGGTGCTGCTTGTAGGCACTTGGGTGGTTGAAGCTCCGCCCACACTGGTCACAGCGGTAAGGTTTCTCTCCGGTGTGGATACGCCGGTGCTGCTTGTACGCGCTCGACTTACTGAAGCTCCGCCCACACTGGTCGCAGCGGTAGGGTTTCTCTCCGGTGTGGATCAGCCGGTGCAGGTTGTACGCCTCGTCGTCGTGGAAACTCCTCCCACACCGACCACAGCAGTATGGTTTCTCTGCACTGTGGACGCGTTGGTGTCGCCGGTGTGCCGCCAGCTGCCTGAAGCTCCGCCCACACTGGTCGCAGTGGTAGGGTTTCTCCCCGGTGTGGATCCGCTGGTGTTCTGACAGGTTGTACGAGGAAATGAAGGTTTTCCCACAGTGCTGGCAGCGGTGAGGTCTCTCCCCGCCGTGGGTCAGCCGATGTCTCGTCAGGGTGGCCAGCTGCCTGAAGGGTTTCCAACACTGCTGACAGAAGTACGGTTTCTCTCCGGTGTGAACTCTCTGGTGCTCCTTCAGGTGTTGAGATGTTCTGAACGCTTTGTCACACTGCTGACAGCGGTGGGGTCTGGGCCTGTCTGCCTCTCTCTGTTTCCATGGAGACAGAGAGTGAGACAGGGTGTAAGGGCGGGTGGGGTGGCAGAGCGAGATGCAACTACTTCCTCTGATACTACCATCTTGAGGTGTGTACTGTCACAACATCTCTCTCATCATATAACAGAGATGCAGCGTCATATGTACGCTGTGTTGTCATAGCAACACGTTATTATTATTTCATCCTCACCTGGACGGCGGCGGCAGACGTACTGGGCTGTGGAGAGACAGAACCAGGATCAAATACCAGATCAACCTGACTGAGGAGGAAATACAATAGAATACAATAAAGCTTCCAGCATACAAACTAACAGATTAACATGAGATTAGTAGATTACCATGCTGAGATCTCCTCACCTCTTCTGAAGAACTCATTTTGCCGTCTTGGTTCCTCTCCTCCACCAGGCAATCAGCTGTGATGTCATAAAACAGAGACAGGAGGTGAGACAGGAGGTGAGACAGGAGGTGAGACAGGAGGTGAGACAGGGAACGGACACAAACACAGCGATGATAATCTCACAGCGTTGAGTCATTACTGCTCCCACGTCACACCGAGATTCAACCCAGTTCATTCAAGATCATTCTGGTTTGAGTTTCTCCACAAGAAGTTGAGTTGAGTACAGACGGGTTGAGTACAGACGGGTTGAGTACAGATGAAGACTTTAATTTGATATTTATTTTCAAACCAAATTAATGTGTTTTGAAATAACTTGGTAGCACAAACAAAATGTTCAAAAGTTAAAGGGGTTGACTGAACTACGTCTCCAACACCTCCAGGACTGTGGGCTGGTCAACTAGTTAGTTAGGACGACCCGCAGACAGACAGAGAGGCAGGCAGACAGACAGACAGGCAGACAGGTGATGGCTGGTAAGCAAAGCAGTAATGTCTGTATTAACGTTCGAGGAGAAAAGACCGACTAGACAGATGTAAGGAAACCTAAGATGTAAGAAATAAGACCTCGTAACTCCGTCCACCTGTTTTACAGTCGTGGTGGGACAGATTCAGATAACCAGTAACCTGATAGAGACTAAAGTACCAGTACTAGTTCATCCCTCCTGACCTCTTGTGGCTGAACATCACTTAACATATTAGCGGTTAGCCTCGTTAGCTTGGTAAATCAATATGTTGAGAGAAAACTTTTTCTTTTAACCTCAATCAGGTTTTTTTCGACCTTATCAAGATTAAACCTGTTTTAAATCAACATATTGAGACAATGAGAGAAACACTTTTCACTAGTCATCTAGCAGACGCACAAGTTACAGTTGACACTACGAGGGAATCGAACCCTCGACCCTCAACCCTCGACCCCGAGAGTCTCATGATCTACCGTCTTCATATGAGGGACACAAACCACCACGGTGCCGTGCAACGTACACCAACACGTCTGAACTTCTGATATTTTTGTACTGACTTCATATACAGTAGTACAGTAGTACTGTAGTACTATAGTACTGATGTTGAGTCACGTCTACGTTCAGCTCGGTACGACGTCAACAGTCCTGTTAGTCTCAACCTGGTTTCTTAGTTTAACTAACTCCTTCTCAGATCAAGTTCTCATTGGGTGTCAATCTACATTTGTCGACCAATCAGATAACGCTCCGTCAACTCACCAACTCACCAACTCACCTGTTTCAAAACGCTCCACCTGACGCTCGGATATGAAGGTTTCTCTGCCAACACTATTTTCAGAAGTAGAACAGAGCTATCTGATTGGCTCACTATACTCTGCACTGATTGGATACAGAACGTGTCACTCTGACGGGCACCTCCTGCTGTAGTGGCTTTACTTTACTAAGTGTAAACCTTGAGAACTAGCTAGCTAGTTACAAGACACTCAACCTGATTGGTGGGTTTGTGTGAAGACTATGAACATGAAGCTGTGTTGAGTTTAAACTCCGACAGCAAAACAAGCTAAAACGTTTCAACATTTTCTTGACAGAATCAAAGGATCTCATGCTAGTAAACACGGTGGTTTGACGTCATGTGACCTGGAAGCTACGGAAATCAAAACTAATATTTCTGTTAAAATATTTGTAACATTTCAACAAATAAACGTATTGAGACAAACGTCAGTTTCAGCAGGAAAAGCTCCACTGGTCCGTATTGTTTTGTTGGCGGTTGAGAAACTGTTGACCTTTGCTGACGGTCCCTGACCCGCCGTGACCTGATCAGCGAGACTTCCGGTCAGCTCCCGGGCGCGAGCGCTCACTTCGGGGCCGAAGTGTGTTAGCTTCCGCTGACTGGAGGTCCGACCAGTGTTGCCAACTTAGCGACTTTGTCGCTATATTTAGCGAGTTTTCAGACCCCTCTAGCGACTTTTTTTCAAAAAAGCGACTAGCGACAAATCTAGCGACTTTTTCTTCTGTTATTGGCGACTTTTGGAGACTCTGACGTGAAAGCACGTATCGTTCTTACTCTTCTCAACGAGCAGCGGGTGCTGCCGTGGGCCCCTCCCCCGTCCCAAAGCACTCACGAGGGGCCCAGTCCTCGCGCAGCAGTCCCTCCCAGCTGCAGTCAGAGCAGGAGATGTTCACCCCTCCGCGTCCAGACTGCAAATGAATCGCGCATGCGCGAAGCCGCCGCAGGCTGATCCCGGGATGTAAATGTAAAGAATCGATAGAAGAAAGTTCATTTGTAGTTCTAAACATATTTATGGTGTTTTTTATTCACTTTTTGTCGCTCCCACGGCGTTATTCCTCTCTCCTACAGCGTCCATTACAATTACATGCACATGGTAAATTATGCAAATTACGTCATTTAGCGACTTCTAGCGACTTTTAGGACAGCCAATAGCTACTTTCCTTACTGAGGAGTTGGCAACACTGGGTCCGACCCGAGACCAGTTTTACCGCGGTAATGATCACCAGGTGGTTGTGACTAGCGTGTGTGCGCGTGTGTGCGCGCGCGTCCTACCTGTGTCTGCAGCGTCTCGGGACCCTCCTGGTCCTCCTGGTCCTGCTGTCTGTGTGTTGAGCTCCAACAGATCATCAATAAAGTGTGACGCCCAGTTAAAGAGACCTCGTGTTCCTATGTGTTGAGTATAATGTCTTCCTGAACACTCCTCGCTCCTCCCCCTCTCCCTCTCCCCCCCCTCTCTCCTCTCCTCCCTTCCTGTTTTGGACTGTTACTCCTGCTGGCTACAGCATGATAAGAAGACTCCCTCCTTCTCTTCCCTCCCCTTCCCTCCCTCCATCTCTCTCTCTCCCTCTCTCTCTCCCGCCCAGTTAAAGAGACCTCGTGTTCCTATGTTGAGTTGCTACCTTTTGGTCTCAATCTGACCTGGAGTCTGCTGCTGGGAGTTCCTGAACATCTGCCGTGGACTAACACGGTAGTAGCCTAGCATAACACAGTTAGCATCAAGCATCTGGAACATCCCGTCTGTCTTCCTACTCCTCTGCTGACAGACGGTCCGCCATGTTGCTCTGCAGGACGCTGGGCTGCTGTTCCCTCGGTGCGGACTGTCAGGCGGCAGGACGCGACTCGTTACCGCCACCTACTGAGCGGGAGTGGACTAGACTTCACTTCCTCTCTGGAGGAAGAAAGGCGCTCAGGGTTTCACAGACTACTTCCTGGTAACGGGATGGCTCGTGCCCTCCACCTCTTCAATACATGTTTCTGAAATATACAACTAAGATTCCTTAAACTGATCGATAAATACTTTATTAATACTTTAATGAATACTTATTATGTGATGATGGTTTCCAATAAATCCACTGAAACATCCTGACACACTGATCTTCATCCATCAATACCTTTATTGACGATTACAAACGACTGAGCAACATGCTTTGGACATATGAACATAATTATATAGAGCAGGAGGAGCAGGAGGAGCAGGTGGAGCAGGAGGAGCAGGAGGAGCAGGTGGAGCAGGAGGAGTAGGTGGAGCAGGAGGAGCAGAAGGAGCAGGAGGAGTAGGTGGAGTAGGTGGAGCAGGAGGAGCAGGAGGAGCAGAAGGAGCAGGAGGAGCAGAAGGAGCAGGAGGAGCAGGAGGAGCAGGAGGAGCAGAAGGAGCAGGAGGAGCAGAAGGAGCAGGAGGAGGAGAAGGAGCAGGAGGAGCAGTGGAGAAGGAGGAGCAGGTGGAGCAGGAGGAGCAGTGGAGTCGTCACCAGTCTGACCAGTGAGATGCTGTCTGTGTGTCAGTACAGCAACGACCCCTAGAGGGTGCTATGAACTGGGATACGGTTACCATGGTGATACAGGAGGAGGAGGAAGCAGAGGCTTTGGCCTGGTTGAAAACGCCACGCTACCAAGCTCCCTGGTTACCACAAGAGTTACCACAGCAACAAGGCTAGCAATGCATTATGGGAATTACCCGCACGCTGATGACATCACTCAGCAGTACTGGCCTCCGGAGGTGTGGTCACTCCCCAAGGCATGCTGGGTAAGTAGTGAGACAACCACTCCCCCCAGCTGCTCCTCTGCTCCCTGCTCCTCCTCCCTCCTCCACCCCCCGCCTGCTCCTGCCACCTCCCACCCCCCCACCACCCAGTCCAGCTCCTCCCTCCCTCCCTCCACCTCCTCTCTCTCCTCCCTCAGAATCACACTGTAGCGCTTCCTGGAAACTCCTCCTCCTCCTCCTCCTCCTCTACCCAGCCCTCCATCTCTCCCCCCGCCCCTCCTCCCTCCGTCCTCCGCGGTGACCCGACACTCCTCCATCACATCCCTCCATCCCTCCATCTCTTCCTGTCTGCTGAACAGACGGTATAATGTCTTCCTGAACACTCCTCGCTCCTCCCCCTCTCCCTCTCTCCCCCCTCTCTCCTCTCCTCCCTTCCTGTTTTGGACTGTTACTCCTGCTGGCTCCGGCGTGATAAGAAGACTCCCTCCTTCTCTTCCCTCCCCTTCCCTCCCTCCATCTCTCTCTCTCTCCCTCCTCCCCTCTAGTTCTCCCTCTCTCTCTCCTCCTTCTCTAGAAATGAACAGAACAGAGCGATAGAGTGCCATCACCCCTCCTCCTCCTCCTCCTCCTCCCACCTCCTCTCTCCTCGGACTATAAGTCACCATCCTGACCCCCTGCCCTCCTCCTCCTCCTCCTCCTCCTCCTCCTCCTCCTCCTCCCCCCCTCCTCCTCCTCCCCAGCCTCTCACACATCGGTCGGTAGACGCTCCTGTACCAGACGATGAGCGTCGCCAGCGTGGCCATCAGACACGCCCCCGACGCCACGCAGAGCGCCACGCCCCCTGCGAACAGCCAATAGCAGAACAGCCCCGCCCCCACGGTGCCGATTTCACCGCGGCGCCAACGGGGGCCGGCGGGTTCAAAGGTCAGCGGTGTAGGGATGGGCGTCACGGTTACTGCGGCAATGGTTGTCACGGCTAGCTGGGGCTCCACTGTAGCTCTTATGGTAGTAGTACTCGGCGCAGTAGTACTTTCAGATGTAGTAGTAAGAGTGGTAATACTAGCCCAGGTACTTGACCCCAACCATGACCCCTCGCCTTTGACCTCTGATCCTGAGTGCTGTGACCACTCCATGACCTTGGTGAAGGTGTGGTACCAGGACAACGTGACGACTCTCGCGGACTCAGTATGAACCGCTAGTACCGGTTCTGGGGTGGTAACTAGTACTGTAGGGGCTGGAGTGGTAGTAGTTGGAGTACTTGGAGTAGTTGTAGTAGTAGGAGTTGGAGGAGTTATAGTAGTTGTAGTAGGAGGAGTTGTAGTAGTAGGAGTTGGTATAGTTGGAGTAGTAGGGGGAGGAGTTAGAAGAGTTGGAGTACTTGGAGTACTTGTGGTACTTGGAGTAGTTGTAGTAGGAGGAGGAGTTGGAGGAGTTTCTGCAGTAGTAGCAGGCAGGTGAGGCATGGTAGTTTCCAGGTGGTAGAAGTCTCCGTCTGGACCGGCGGCGGTGGAGCAGAACTCCTCCTCCGTCAAATCCACCACAGGTTTCCCCTTCAGCTGGTGTGGAGAGTGACACGCCTGGTGGCAGCCAATACAGAATCAACCAATCAACCAATCAATCAATAAATCAACCACCAGTTTTTAAAGGTCTCATTATTATTTCATGGTTTTGATGTTCTCCGTGGTGTTCTGGTTTGAAGGCCACGTCCTTGTGGGGGCGCTATAGTTAAAGTTATAGTTATAGTCATAGTTATAGTTATAGCCATAGTTATAGTTATAGTTATAGTTATAGTTAAAGTATAGTTATAGTTAAAGTTGTAGTCATAGTTATAGTTATAGTTAAAGTTAAAGTATAGTTATAGTTAAAGTTGTAGTCATAGTTATAGTTATAGTTATAGCCATAGTTATAGTTATAGTTATAGTTAAAGTATAGTTATAGTTAAAGTTGTAGTCATAGTTATAGTTATAGTTAAAGTTAAAGTATAGTTATAGTTAAAGTTGTAGTTATAGTTATAGTTATAGCCATAGTTATAGTTATAGTTAAAGTATAGTTATAGTTAAAGTTGTAGTCATAGTTATAGTTAAAGTTGTAGTCATAGTTATAGTCATAGTTAAAGTTGTAGTCATAGTTATAGTTATAGTTAAAGTTATAGTTATAGCTAAAGTTATAGTTAAAGTTATAGTTATAGTTATAGTTAGTTATAGTTATAGTTAAAGTTATAGTTATAGTTAGTTATAGTATAGTTAAAGTTATAGTTATAGTTAAAGTTATAGTTAAAGTTATAGTATAGTTATAGTATAGTTAGTTATAGTAAGTTTAATTAACAGTGCTCACCACACTCTCCACGTCCATATTGATGAGAGGGCCGTCTCGAACGTAAATGTTGTAGTCGTAGTTCTTGAGGTAACCGTACAGGTAACCAAGGGAACAAAAGCAGGCCCAGGGATTGGCTGAGAGGTAGAGGTAGGGAACTTCCTCTTTCGGTCCGAACCAATCATCTGGCATCTGCAAGATCTGGGCGAGAGTAAATAGGAGTGAACAGGTAGACAGCAACAGCCAATGAGAGTTGAGCACCAGAGAGGACGAGAAATCCAACTGGTGAGTCTAGACATGGCTAACGCGTGGTGTGTGTGTGTGTGTGTGTGTGTGTGTGTGTGTGTGTGTGTGTCCTACTACCTTGTTGTTCTCAATAAGGAGGGTCTCTATAACAAGGAGGGGGCGGAGCATCAGCGGGGGAAGCACTTTGATACGATTGGATGACAGGTCCAGGATCTAGAACACAAGACATCCAGTCAGACGGGAGCATCCTACCCTCCTCACATGCTACCTACCTAGGATGCATCCTACCCTCCTCACATGCTACCTACCTAGGATGCATCCTACCCTCCTCACATGCTACCTACCTAGGATGCATCCTACCCTCCTCACATGCTACCTACCTAGGATGCATCCTACCCTCCTCACATGCTACCTACCTAGGATGCATCCTACCCTCCTCACATGCTACCTACCTAGCATGCATCCTACCCTCCTCACATGCTACCTACCTAGGATGCATCCTACCCTCCTCACATGCTACCTACCTAGGATGCATCCTACCCTCCTCACATGCTACCTACCTAGGATGCATCCTACCCTCCTCACATGCTACCTACCTAGCATGCATCCTCACCTCTAGCTTGACGAGTCCGGAGAAGGTCTGGCTGTCCAGAGAGACGACGGCGTTGTGGTCCAGGTGCAGTTTAGTCAGACCAGGACAGGCTGAGAAGGAACCGCCAGGGAGGGACGTCAGACGGTTCCACCCCAGACGGAGAACCCTGAGACTGGGCAGGACCACAGAGACACTGGGGGACACCTCTGGAACCTGGAGGAGGGGGAGAGGGAGGGAGAGAGAGAGAGAGAATAGATTTAGTAATATACTCATGTATCTATCAGATGTTAATTCTGACTTTATTAACACACTATACACTCTTATACTATATTAGATTATTAGACAGACAGACAGGCAGGCAGACAGACAGACAGACAGAGAGAGAGAGAGAGAGACAGACACCTTGTTCCTGGTGAGATCAATCTCATAGATCTCTGTGAAGATCTGGTAGGACGACCAGGACAGGCTGGAGAACAGGTTGTGGGGAAACAGCAGTACCTAGAGAGAGAGAGAGAGAGAGAGAGAGAGATCGTAAAGGTGATTCCAGTATTTTTAATCCTGGACTCTGTTTGTACAGATTCATAATTTAGACCCAAAATAGGTACAAAGGTTTGAATTGATCCAGTAGATCACCTCAGTCGGCAGTCGAGAAACAAGCTGCTATGGCTGCAATGTAATCTGTAGGGGCAAGTGGGACGAAGTACGTCCAATAAAAGTTGTTTTGTTTTTACCACTGACAGGATCAGATTGTTATTGGAGTCTGACAACATTATGAAAGGATCCTACAGAGACAGACCGTTAGACCAGAATCAGAAGATGAGGTGAGTTGTTGATGAAGAGGTTTCTGTTTCTGTCTCTCTAGGATCCTTTCCTGTCAACATCATCAACCTCTACCAGGTCATGATCTCTGGACCTCAACATCATCAACCTCTACCAGGTCATGATCTCTGGACCTCAACAGTGATCAACCTCTACCAGGTCATGATCTCTGGACCTCAACAGTGATCAACCTCTACCAGGTCATGATCTCTGGACCTCAACATCATCAACTTCTACCAGGTCATGATCTCTGGACCTCAACAGTGATCAACCTCTAACAGGTCATGATCTCTGGACCTCAACAGTGATCAACCTCTAACAGGTCATGATCTCTGGACCTCAACAGTGATCAACCTCTAACAGGTCATGATCTCTGGACCTCAACAGTGATCAACCTCTACCAGGTCATGTCAGGTAGGTCTTTCCTGGGAGAAACCCTCTGGAGACAGGAAGTGATGCATTTTACATTTCAACAGAAGAAGAACTGGGTAGTTAGCAGTTGGTTCATATTTCTGATACATTTCTTTGTAGTTGCCTGTTGCTGCTTTAAGTCAGTTGAGATTTACTCCTGTTGACCTCGACCCAGTGGTCGGTGTTACCTTGCTCGTGGGTTCGAGTCCAGCCGGTATGTCGTTGAACCCGGCGGCCGTGCAGTTCTTCCGAGGTCGGTGGTCCTTGTCCCTGTCGCTATGGCAACCAGCCACCGCTGTAACCACGGTGAGGTGAGACGGGACGAAGAGGAGGAGGAGGAGGAAGGGCTGCATTCTGAAAGTCCCTCTGTCTCCTTGTCCCTGTCTGTCTGTCTGTCTCTTTGTCCCTGTCTGTCTGTCTGCCTCCTTGTCCCTGTCTGTCTGTCTGACTCTTTGTCCCTGTCTGTCTGTCTGCCTCTTTGTCCCTGTCTGTCTGTCTGCCTCCTTGTCCCTGTCTGTCTCTTTGTCCCTGTCTGTCTGTCTGTCTGCCTCCTTGTCCCTGTCTGTCTGTCTGTCTCTTTGTCCCTGTCTGCCTGTTCAAGAAGAGAACAGCAGAAGTGGGAGGAGACAGACAGGACACCAGGAAGTATCTGCTGTGTTCTACAGTTTGATTGACAGTTGTTGCAGCAGGATGTGTGATACGGTACTGAGGCTGATACCAGACCGTCCTCAGCTCCACATCCTGTCATGCTTTTGTTTCTTTTCTACATTCCTGTGAAACTGTTATGCTGCTGCAACCCCACAATATCCCCCGGATCAATAAGTATCTATCATCTATCCATCATCCATCTATCACACCAATGATTCCATCAGACCCCAGCAGGTTGTTCTTATTGGTTTATTGGCATCATGTCTCCAGGCAGGCCTGAGAGTCGGTCCTGATACAACATGTAGAACAACCCAACAGACAGAAACACAGACACGGGGGGGGGCGGGGCTAGAGCATAATGTCATGTGACTATGGTTATCACCATGTTCCAGAGAACTTCATGTAACCATGGTAACCACTGTGTCCGTTTGACTCAGCCTTGGAATCCTTAGCTTAGATTCTGAGGTTCTGATTGGAGCAGAGGTCAGGGGATGGGCGGAGTCAGTCTGTAGAGAGAGCCAACCAGAGAATTGTTCTAGAAGTCCTGGAATTCTGCTGATTGTGGTTGCCATGGCAGCGACCCCCCCCCACTCCCCCCCCAAACCTCCCAAACAACAAAACTAAACAGATTAAAACCCAGAAAGAAATAAAATATAAGTGAAATAAAGTTTAGATATGCTTCTTCGTAAATCAACCCAGAAACGTCTGTAATGCACACACACGCACACACGCGCACACACACACACACACACACACGCACGCACACGCACACACACACACACACACACACACAGTCTTTCACGTACTCACACATACACCCTCCAACACACATTCAAGCAGTTAGCATGACGAGGGCGAAGCTCCCTTTAGCAGCATCAGAGACAAGGGGGGGGGGGGGGGGGGGGGGGGTACAGCAGAGCAGAATATTAATGATGATAATAACTGTTAAAATAATAATGATGGCGTAATGACATCACAAAGCAAAGATAAACATGTAGGCGGGGTTAGAACGCTCAAACTGGAAGCAGATGAATACACTCAACAAAACAGCCAATCACAAGCTGGAAATAAAAAATTGAAATAAAAAATAAAAACAAAATCAGGAAAATGAAAAACCAGAAACATAAAGGACACATTTCCCATAAAGCCCTGCAGCGGCAGCAAACTATCAAGATTGTCCCATGATTGGTCAATTCCAGAGAGAGCAGAGTGGGAAAATTCACTTCCTGCTTCTCTGCTGGCCAATCAGAATCACTTCCTTTGTTTTGTCGTTATCGTCGTCGTGGTGACTCCCTCCTGGCCGGGCGTGCGGCTGAAGGGAGAACTTCCATTGGTTGATTTTGCCTTCACAAAAAGGTCAAAAGGTCACGGAGCACAGAGACTCCACTCGTAATTTCCCATAATCCCTTGCTCCATCCGGGCAGGGTCTGGGTTCAGAACCCTCTATCTAAAAGAGTTGTGCCACGAGCTCCCAATACTTCTGATAGAACGCACGATCCCATGTTGCCAGGCAACATGTTTAATTTCAACCAATAAGCAGAGGTTTGACTAATGTTGCTTAGCAACTAAATGTAGCTCCAGCTGAACACGTGTTCCAATCAAAGTCAGAAGTCGGAAATTCAAGCCGTCACAATTCCACTACGTTCTACTGGTCCAGCTCAGAGACACCAGGACAGAAACGTTGTCAACCATATTTGGCAACGTTAGCTAGCTTGTTAGCATTGACTGCTAGCTGACGACTGTATGTGCAGCCTTACAACTTTCTGTTTAATTACCTCACAGGTGTTTTGACAGGTGTGATGCTGAAAGGTGTACTTTGAGGATATAAACATGTTAAAGTGATTACAGTTTAGCCGCCATGTTGACGTGACGTCAGAAAACGTCCGACTGTCTGCCATGTCTAGAAGGCAGCATGACTCCCTGGACGTTCAGCTCCTGATCTCTCCGGATCTCTCCTGATCTCTCCTGATCTCTCCTGATCTCTCCGGATCTCTCCTGATCTCTCCTGATCTCTCCTGATCTCTCCGGATCTCTCCTGATCTCTCCTGATCTCTCCGGATCTCTCCGGATCCCTCCTGATCTCTCCTGATCTCTCCTGATCTCTCCGGATCTCTCCGCGGTGTCGACATCTGCGGTTTCCTGTCTTCCTTCCTTTTCTTTCATCTCAGTTCCATAGAAGATATTGTAGTGTCATTACTATTGAAGAAACTAAGCTTACTGTATCGCAGATTACCATCTTTCAGTGTCTCACTCTTTGTTCTCTTGCTGTCATCTCCCATTAACCGCCTATCTCCCATTCAAACTACGTTTCCCATAGTTCCTTGCTTACATATTCCTACATCTCCCATGATTCATGACACTTCCTTGTTCCTACATTTCCCCATTCACCTAAAATAACGTCTTTTTCATCTCCCATAATTCATTACACTTCCTCTGTGCCCACATTTCCCATGATTCCAAAAAACAGCATATGTACTCCTCGGTAAACTCCCCTGGTCACATGACGCGGGGGGAAGCGTTTCATACGTCATCGCCTATTAAAACACAATCACCTTCAGAAAACGTCAGTAACTGTGGTGATAAAATTCAAAATACACTTCAAATATACACACAAACCACGTTCTCATCCCCGTAGCAACACAGAGGTAGAACGTCCATGTTTCCAATGATGTCCGTCCGTCCGTCAGTATTAACATCAAGTCTATTTACATGAGTGTCAGGCTGCTCTCTGGTCTCCCAGACACTAGGAGGCGCCACAGGACAGCTTTCTTTGGCTTGCAGCAGTCCGCCAGCTTGGCTAGGCTAGGCTAGGCTAGGCTAACACCTTTACCTGTGCTAAACCTGGTCTTGTGTGGCACAAACCATATGAGACAAGCTAACTCAGGCTAGCGTGGCAGTAGCTAGCTGCTGTCCCTGCTCGGGCTAGCTAGACGACTCAAACACAAACAGCATCAACAAGAGGTTGACGAAGCTAACGGTAGCTAGCTCAGCAGGTAGCGCGCTAGCTAGCAGGCTAGCGGTTGATAACTTGTCTTAAGGCACCGTGTTATCAACTTCCGATCAGAAAAATATCAATGATCAATAAAATCTGTAATGAAAAAAACTAAATCTTGACAACATGAATCCCAGAATAGTATCACTATGGTTACGCAACTAACCCACGCTATGTGAAGGTTATGAGCAAGCCAGCACACACACACACACACACACACACATATATATATAAACAAACACACACACACACACACACACACACACACACTCAGCAGGATTGAAGATGGAGCGTGTGTGTGATGTTATTTGGCGTTGTGTGTGACGGACAAAGAACGAGCTGAATCACTATCGGTTGTGCGATAAGCAAAAGTGCTGAAACACACACACACACACACACACACACACACACACAGGCACACACACACACACACACACACACACACACACACACAGCCTGTTCAGATACAGCATCTGTACCCTCCTCGCTACAGCCTCTCTGTCTCCAGCCAATCAGACGCGTCGGTGTGACAGAGGTCAAAGGTCAGCGGCTCAGACGGGGGTTTCCTTGTTGTTGTTGTTGTTGTTGTTGTTGCTGTTGCTTTTGAGGTCCGGGGCGCTGAACTGGCGTCTCATCCTGGGCGGGGTGGTGAAGCCCCACCCACCCTGCGGTGGCCCCCCCAGCACCACGTCACCCTGGGGTGGGCCCCTGGGGCGCGGCAGGCTGTAGTAGTTTGGATGAGGTCCTGGCTGGAATGGTGCATTGTGGGGGTTGTAGTAGGGGTGGTGATGGTACTGATGGTGGACATGATTATAATGGGAGCCTCCATCTCTGTCCCTCCCTCCTCCTCCTCCTCCTCCTCCTCCTCCTTCTCTCCCTGGCTCCCATCCTCCTCCTCTCTCCCCCCCCGGCCCAGGCGACACCCCCCTCCTGTATCTTGGTCGCCCCTGATGACCGCCTCCGTGGTTGCCGTTGCTGTGATGCTGGCCGTTGCCGTGGTGATCGTTGCCGTGGGTGGAGCTGTCCAGGGAGTTGCGCCGGTATCGCCTCTGCTGCTGCTGGTAGTGGTTGCCTCCCTGTTGGTGGTAGTTGCCCTGGTTACCCTGGTTGCCTTGGTTACGCTGTTGCCAGGCACGATGCGGACTGGGCGTGCGCATCCGGGGAGGCGGAGCCTGGAACGGGAGGGGCAGAAGAGGAGGAGACTGGCCCTGAGGAGGAAGAGGAGGAGGTGGTGAAGGAGAGCTTTTACCCTCCACTCCTCCCTCCTCCATCTGTTCCCCTCCCTCCCCCTCTCCCCCCCCCCTCCCCCAGCCCCAGCCCCAGCAGGGCGGCGCTGGCTGGTCCCCATGACAACCGGTGGGCGGGGTTACTCTTAAAGGGGAACTTGAGTTTGCAGTCCTGAGGAGGGATGAAGCGTCCGGTACCGGGGAGGTGGACGGGAACCACCGGGGAGCTCTGACCTGTCAGACAGACAGACAGGCAGGTCAGACAGACAGGCGACACGTCAGACAGACAGACAGAAAACACGTCAGACAGACAGACAGCAGACATGTCAGACAGACAGACAGACAGACAGACAGGTCAGACAGACAGCAGACACGTCAGACAGACAGACAGCAGACATGTCAGACAGACAGACAGGTCAGAAAGACAGCAGACATGTCAGACAGACAGACAGGTCAGAAAGACAGCAGACACGTCAGACAGACAGACAGCAGACATGTCAGACAGACAGACAGGTTAGAAAGACAGCAGACATGTCAGACAGACAGACAGGTCAGAAAGACAGCAGACATGTCAGACAGACAGACAGACAGACAGACTGCTTAGACATTTAACCACATTTTCACCTTTAGTCACATTTAATGACATTTTATTTAAGATGACAATCTCTGTCTGTCTGTCTGCCTGTCTGTCTCTCCTACCTGTCTGTCCTCGTAGTTTCTCAGTGATGTCTGCCTGTCTGTCTCTCCTACCTGTCTGTCCTCGTAGTTTCTCGGTGATGTCTGCCTGTCTGTCTCTCCTACCTGTCTGTCCTCATAGCTTGTTGGTGATGTCTGCCTGTCTGTCTCTCCTACCTGTCTGTCCTCGTAGCTTGTTGGTGATGTCTGCCTGTCTGTCTCTCCTACCTGTCTGTCCTCGTAGCTTGTTGGTGATGTCTGCCTGTCTGTCTCTCCTACCTGTCTGTCCTCGTAGCTTGTTGGTGATGTCTGCCTGTCTGTCTCTCCTACCTGTCTTTCCTCGTAGTTTCTCGGTGATGTCTGCCTGTCTGTCTCTCCTACCTGTCTGTCCTCGTAGCTTGTTGGTGATGTCTGCCTGTCTGTCTCTCCTACCTGTCTGTCCTCGTAGTTTCTCGGTGATGTCTGCCTGTCTGTCTCTCCTACCTGTCTGTCCTCGTAGTTCCTCAGTGATGTCTGCCTGTCTGTCTCTCCTACCTGTCTGTCTGTCTCTCCTACCTGTCTGTCCTCGTAGCTTCTCAGTGATGTCTGCCTGTCTGTCTCTCCTACCTGTCTGTCCTCATAGTTTCTCAGTGATGTCTGCCTGTCTGTCTCTCCTACCTGTCTGTCCTCGTAGTTTCTCGGTGATGTCTGCCTGTCTGTCTCTCCTACCTGTCTGTCTGTCTCTCCTACCTGTCTGTCCTCGTAGTTTCTCGTGATGTCTACCTGTCTGTCTCTCCTACCTGTCTGTCCTCGTAGCTTCTCGGTGATGTCTGCCTGTCTGTCTCTCCTACCTGTCTGTCCTCGTAGCTTCTCGGTGATGTCTGTCTGTCTGTCTCTCCTACCTGTCTGTCCTCGTAGTTTCTCGGTGATGTCTGCCTGTCTGTCTCTCCTACCTGTCTGTCCTCGTAGCTTCTTGGTGATGTCTGCCTGTCTGTCTCTCCTACCTGTCTGTCCTCGTAGCTTCTTGGTGATGTCTGCCTGTCTGTCTCTCCTACCTGTCTGTCCTCGTAGTTTCTCGGTGATGTCTGCCTGTCTGTCTCTCCTACCTGTCTGTCCTCGTAGCTTCTCGGTGATGTCTGCCTGTCTGTCTCTCCTACCTGTCTGTCCTCGTAGCTTCTCGGTGATGTCTGCCTGTCTGTCTATCCTACCTGTCTGTCCTCGTAGTTTCTCGGTGATGTCTGCCTGTCTGTCTCTCCTACCTGTCTGTCCTCGTAGCTTCTTGGTGATGTCTGCCTGTCTGTCTCTCCTACCTGTCTGTCCTCGTAGCTTCTTGGTGATGTTCTGCTGCTGCAGGTTGAGGATGCGTTGCTGTTCCTGTTTCAGCCAGCGGAGGCGCCCTCTCCTGAAGGCCGGGTCCTCCTCCATCAGGCGAGTCACTCTGACCTCTGGTTGGTGGGGGCGCTCGCTGGCCCCGCCCCCGTCCTGCTGGGGAGACTCGTCGTCTTCGTCGTTCATACTGTCGTCCTGGAAACACGACGATGAG
>JAXDDW010000328.1:7500-12500 GCA_034670385.1 Hoplostethus mediterraneus | reverse complement strand
TGTTTACTGTGTCTCAGGATAACTCAGGATCATTGTCACTGACTCGTTACCGATACGTTACTGACACGTTGGTGACTCGTTACAGATACGTTACTGACACGTTGGTGACTCGTTACCGACACGTTACTGACACGTTGGTGACTCGTTACCGACACGTTACTGACACGTTGGTGACTTGTTACAGATACGTTACTGACACGTTGGTGACTTGTTACAGATACGTTACTGACACGTTGGTGACTCGTTACCGACACGTTACTGACACGTTGGCGACTCGTTACTGACACATTAGTGACTCGTTACCGATAAGTTACTGACACGTTGGTGACTCGTTACCGATACGTTACTGACACATTAGTGACTCGTTACCGATACGTTACTGACACGGTGACTTGTTACCGATACGTTACTGACACGTTGGTGACTTGTTACTGACACATTACTGACTCGTTACTGATACGTTACTGACACGTTGGTGACTCGTTCCCGAAAGGTTACTGACACGTTGGTGACTCATTACTGATACGTTACTGACACGTTGGTGACTCGTTACCGACACGTTACTGACACGTTGGCGACTCGTTACTGACACATTAGTGACTCGTTACCGATAAGTTACTGACACGTTGGTGACTCGTTACCGATACGTTACTGACACATTAGTGACTCGTTACCGATACGTTACTGACACGGTGACTTGTTACCGATACGTTACTGACACGTTGGTGACTTGTTACTGACACATTAGTGACTCGTTACCGATACGTTACTGACACGTTGGTGACTCGTTACCGACACGTTACTGACACATTGGCGACTTGTTACTGACACATTAGTGACTCGTTACCGATACGTTACTGACACGTTGGTGACTTGTTATTGACACGTTACCAACTCGTTACCGAATCATCCTAGTGAGCCAAAACTAAAAATAAACCACAGATAAATACAAAATACAGTAGAATCCTAAAGGAAAGTGGATTGAGACCCTCACAAACAGACAGACAGGCAGATAGACAGGTAGAGAGATAGGCAGGCAGACAGGCAGGTGTCTCACCCTCTCCTTGGTCGTTGGTCTCGCTGATGAACACACAGTGAATCTCCTTAATGAACTGACCAGACAGTTTGATATCGACATCCTGCTGCCCCACCCTGAGAGAGAGACAGGGAGAGAGACAGACAGGTCTTCAATAATAATAATAATAGTAATAATAATAATAATAGTAATAATATGATTTTAGTGGGTAGGTTTTGTGTTGATACATCAGAAAGATTATACACTGATAGTGAGCAAAAAATAAGACAGAAATAGAATATTTTTTCTCCATACAACACACACACACACGCACGCACGCACGCACACACACACACACGCACACGCACACGCACACACAGACCTGGTGACGCCCTCCTTGATGTAGTAGAGGAGGCACTCTGACATCAGAGGGTCTTCATTCAGGTTGACCAGGTGAGGAGTCTGCAACACACACACACACACACACACACACACACACACAGTTCCAGAGTCATGTTAAATATCAGCTCAGACAGGTAGGCAGACAGGTAGGCAGACAGGTAGGCAGACAGACAGACAGACAGGCAGACAGATAGGCAGACAGGCTGACAGGCAGACAGATAGGCAGACAGGCTGACAGGCAGACAGACAGACAGACAGACAGGCAGACAGACAGACAGGCAGGCAGGCAGACAGAAACTCACTCCTTTAGGAGAAAAGACTCCCAGCGTTCCTCCGTCTTCTTTAATGGACACACCCATCTCTGCCAGGAGGGCCTCTCTGGACGAGAGACATTGACACAGACAGAGAGAGAGAGAGAGAGATATGATTAGATGACATTTAGAGAAGGAAGTAGATCAAACTGAGAACCAAAACCTTCTTGACCCATGAACGTTACCAAGGCTACCAAGGTTACCGGCGTTACCATGGTTACTAACGTTACCTCTCCAGACGAATAGATTCCGTCTTTCTCAGTTTCTCCTCCCACGTCTCGTTCAGCTCAGCGATGATCTTCTCCGTCTCCTACAACACACACACACACACACACACACACACACACACACACCACACACACACACACACACCACACACACACACACACACACGTTAGAGTAACAGCGTCTCAGATGGGGTTTGGTATCAGGACTACGGTAAATCCATCACACCATCAGCCTCTCAGCAGCTTCCTCTTTACTGATGGGCTCTGTGGTCATAGGCTCCTCCCCTTCCTCTCCATCCTCGATCATGTGATCAGGGTCAACAGCTGCATCGCCTTCAGAGGCGGGCTCAGAACCTAGAGGTGGAGTCATATAATGTTTTCAATATATAAAATATTGTAATAAGAGACATTTTGTCAATCTGTGAAACACACATTCACCTGGAGGGGCGGGGCTAAGCTTGGGCAGCACCCCGTTGGCTGTGATTGACAGGAGAGAAGACACAACCCCGACACCATCGCTGCTGTTGTTGTTGAGTTCTAGAGCTGAGAGAGTTTCTGATCATCATTAATAATCAATACATTTGTGTGTATACCTGTATCCTCGTATACTATGAAGTGTTTTATGTGTACCAGTAGTATTATTTGATTATGTACAGTTTATTGTGTATATACACTAGTATACAGTATGTATACCGGTATATGTAGTATACCAGTATAGTACACCAGTATAGTGTACCAATATACAGTAGTGTACCAGTATAGTGTACCAGTATAGTGTACCAGTATAGTACACCAGTATAGTGTACCAGTATAGTACACCTGTATGGTGTACCAGTATGGTGTACCAGTATAGTACACCAGTATAGTATACCAGTATAGTGTACCAGTATGGTGTACCAGTATAGTATACCAGTATAGTACACCAGTATAGTGTACCAGTATGGTGTACCAGTATAGTATACCAGTATAGTACACCAGTATAGTATACCAGTATAGTACACCAGTATAGTGTACCAGTATGGTGTACCAGTATAGTATACCAGTATAGTACACCAGTATAGTATACCAGTATAGTACACCAGTATAGTGTACCAGTATGGTGTACCAGTATAGTATACCAGTATAGTACACAGTATTGTAACCAGTATAGTGTACCAGTATAGTGTACCAGTATAGGTGTACCAGTATGTGTAACCAGTATAGTAGTACAGTATAGGTTTGTACACGAGGATAGTGTACCAGTCTGGTGTCCAGTATAGTTTTACATTATAGTACACCAGTATAGTACACCGTATAGTGTTACCTGTATGGTGTACAGTATAGTATACTCCAGTATAGTACACCAGTATAGTATACAGTATAGTGGACCAGTATAGTTGTCCAGTATGGGTGTACCAGTAAGTCACCAGTATAGTGTAAACAGTATTGTGTTACCCAGTATAGTGTACGAGAATAGTTTGTACCAGTATAGTATACCAGTATAGTGTACCAGTATAGTACACCAGTATAGTGTACCAGTATGGTGTACCAGTATAGTGTACCAGTATAGTGTACCAGTATAGTACACCAGTATAGTGTACCAGTATAGTGTACCAGTATAGTGTACCAGTATAGTACACCAGTATAGTGTACCAGTATGGTGTACCAGTATAGTATACCAGTATAGTGTACCAGTATAGTGTACCAGTATAGTATACCAGTATAGTGTACCAGTATAGTGTACCAGTATAGTACACCAGTATAGTACACCAGTATAGTACACCAGTATAGTGTACCAGTATAGTGTACCAGTATAGTGTACCAGTATAGTGTACCAGTATAGTATACCAGTATAGTGTACCAGTATAGTGTACCAGTATAGTACACCAGTATAGTACACCAGTATAGTGTACCAGTATAGTGTACCAGTATAGTGTACCAGTATAGTGTACCAGTATAGTGTACCAGTATAGTACACCAGTATAGTGTACCAGTATGGTGTACCAGTATAGTACACCAGTATAGTGTACCAGTATAGTGTACCAGTATAGTGTACCAGTATAGTGTACCAGTATAGTACACCAGTATAGTGTACCAGTATGGTGTACCAGTATAGTATACCAGTATAGTACACCAGTATAGTACACCAGTATAGTACACCAGTATAGTGTACCAGTATAGTATACCAGTATAGTGTACCAGTATAGTGTACCAGTATAGTGTACCAGTATAGTGTACCAGTATAGTGTACCAGTATAGTATACCAGTATAGTGTACCAGTATGGTGTACCAGTATGGTGTACCAGTATAGTATACCAGTATAGTGTACCAGTATAGTGTACCAGTATAGTGTACCAGTATAGTGTACCAGTATAGTGTACCAGTATAGTGTACCAGTATGGTGTACCAGTATTGTCCAGGAGCTCCTGCAGGCCCTGGGAGAACAGCAGGTCTCTCAGTCTGTTGACTTCAGCCTTCAGCTCTCTGATCAGTTTGGCGTTGGGATCCTCGTTAATCACAGCGTTACAACGGATCTGCTTAGCCCGGTCCGCATACCTGGACACAGATACCCTGGATTAGACTGGATTAGACTGGATTAGACTGGATTAGACTGGAATAGACTGGATTAGACTGGAATAGACTGGATTAGACTGGATTAGACTGGAATAGACTGGAATAGACTGGAATAGACAGACAGACAAACAGACAGGTAGACAGACAGGTAGACAGACAGGTAGACAGACAGGTAGACAGACAGGTATAGATCAGTCTGTCTGACCTCAGAGTACTCAATGTTTCTTCATAGTTGATGTCAGCAGGACTGAGAGCAGCGATCATGGCCGTCCGAGAGTTTCCACCTGACACACACACACACGCACACACACACACACACGCACACACGCGCACGCACACACACACACACGCACACACACACGCGCACACACACACAGACAGATTGAGCCCTTATTATTTTTACTCACCATGGTGGTAGTAATCCTGGTACTACTAGTCGTGATACTACTAGTCCTGGTACTACTAGTCCTGGTACTAGTCATGGTACTACTA
>JAXDDW010000327.1:0-57202 GCA_034670385.1 Hoplostethus mediterraneus | reverse complement strand
CTCACCTTCTTTCCTTCATATTCCTCTGTCAGAGGAACAATGTGATGTAACTTGTGGTCTGACTCAGTGCAGAACTGACATACACACATCTGTTCAGTCTTGCAGAACAGCTCCAGCGGTCTGTCATGCTTCTTACACATCCTGCCTTCCAGGTTCTCCACAGGATCGATCAGCTTGTGTCTTTTCAGCCCTGTCATTCTCTGATGAGGCTCCAGGTGAGTCTCACAGTAGGAGGCCAGACACACCAGGCAGGACTTCAGGGCCTTAAGTTTGGTCTCAGTGCAGACGTCACAGGGAACTTCTCCTGGTTTGGCACAGCGTTGGTCTGGGCAGCTGCTGGCTTTCTTCTGAGGTGACTTCCTGAAGTGAGCAGCCATCTCAGATATTAAAGTATTGACCCTCAGCTCAGGTCTTGTCTTAAAAAGCTCTTTACACATGGGACACTGGTACTGGGTATGAATATCCCAGTGCTGTGTGATACAGCTTTTGCAGTAGTTGTGTCCACATGGTATGAGGACTGGATCGGTGAACACATCAGACAGATGGAACACAGAAACTGCTCTTCAGATAGGAGACTGCTGGCAGCAGACATGTCTGGACTCTGAGACCTGAAGTGAAAGTGTCAAATATCAGCATTAGAATTATGTAGTTCCTTAATATGTGTTGCAACAACAAGTTATATTGCACTTGAAACCAGTGGCGGCTGGTGCATTTTTCTCCAGGGGGGGCTATACCAAAAATCAAACAAACATGTACTAAGGTATCATCAGTGTATTTAAATAAATGAAAAGGCCTTTATTTATATTCATATTCATATTAATGAAACATGCTTAAGGTAAGTTAAGGTACTTCAATTAGTGCAAATTCTTATCTTATCTTTTATACTACAATATGTAATGGTGAAAGACTAAAGTAACCGAAAAGTGCCTCGATAAGTGCTACTGAAATCTGACAACACAGAACCATGAGACAATGGCAGAAAATTATGAACACAGTAAGACCTAATAGAAAATAACATTTAAGAAAAAAATATATTAATATTGTATAACATTTGAAATCAAAACGCTGAGTGAACTGGCTCAAGGCTATATGACTTTGCCACCTTGTGGCTTAAACTGTACATGAATTTTGCCCTTCTCTCCTTGAGAGATGCAGATTTCTCAATGACTCTATGGCACCACAGAACTTGACACAGTTTATTATTTTAGACAGGATGTGCCTGTTTTTGTCAATCTCTTCATTATGCTCACAGATCCCTATCTTGTGGCCTTCATCAAGCTGAGCAGCTATGTTTACTTTCCCAAACATTTGCTTTTGATTTTTCTGATATGTGGTTTAAATCATTCAAACCTGTCTGAATCCATGCTGGGTCTGAGACCTGTCGTTTGAAAAAGGATGCAGGGAAAGCAAAATAAAGCATTGGTGTCACTACATACAGTTCGCCAAGCCTTCCTACTAAACCATCTCCTTGAAAACGACCAAGCCCCTCGCTCTCTGCTGCCCACCGGTGGTTGGTGGTGTGTAAATCAGCAGCACTCAGATAAATGCTGTTTGTACATGCGCGGTTCGTTAGTCAAGCTCCTAGCGCTTGTATTGAGAGGAGCAAACTGCGCATGTACAACTTGCGCCCCAGGCCGGAAATACGTGGCCTAGCAGTAACTTTAGACAACGTAGAACAATTTTAATCTACATTTTATTGCAGATTATACATTCTACTCACTAAGTATATAATATTTACCTCGCTCATTAAAACCCCCCAAAAAGAAAGTCATTTTTAAAGTCTTATTCAATGAAGTCTAAGATGTGTCGAGTGGTGGGGCGGCGCCCTAGCGCCCTCTATTGGCCAGACGCCACTGCTTGAAACCTTCATTAGTGTCAGTTCAAAGTGTAAACAGGGGAACGTCCTATCTGGATACAGCTCAATTATGTGTTACTGCTCTGAGTTTATACAGAGGAAATATTATCTCTGTACTCACCTGTTTACGTCGAAGCCTCTGCTGTATTTCGAGAAAGGTCCGATGTGTTTTATTTTTCCTGTGAGAGAAGAGAGAGAAATGTCTCAACTGCAGCGTGTCGACTTGAGTAACTTTCACTTTCACTTCAGGAATATGACGTTGAAACACTCCTGTCTTTCCTGTGACGCTCCGCCTCTTACTGCACTTAAATTGGTAATATGTGTTAAGAAATGGGATGTTATAACAATGTTGTATGGTAAAAAATAATGTCAAGTCAAATGTATTGGTCACATGTAGTAGATACAGCAGGTGTGTTCCATTGAATATCCATTGAATACCACAGAGACACTATAGGTCCTTATCGGAATATTGACATGTTATTGTGTTACCGTAGGACTCACAAATACACAAGTACAATAAAGTCACTAGAAAATCACTACTGAGTACCACAGACACAATGTAAGTATTATAAGATAATTATAATTATAAGATATAGGGATATTATAGGAATATTATAGAGATATTATAGGAATATTATAGGGATATTATAGCGATATTATAGGAATATCATAGGAATATTATAGGAATACTAGAAAATGTTACATTTCCTGAAGCTTAAGTGTTTTTTATGAAGTCAGTTTAATCATAAAGATACTGTGTTACAGTTTTTCTCAGTCGCTTTAGTACATTTCTCGAATCATCCTTAAGATTTCCAAAACAATAAACGCATTTCTCAACACAATTGGTACAAACAGCACCACACAATGGATTACCTGCAAAAGCCCTTAACTTGCTCAAAACCCTTAGTTCTAATCTCAAAAGTAAATCTTTATGTCAATGAACATGTCAGTGCCATCAGAAAGTCCTTGTGTCATTGAGTAAAAACAGTCAAAATGTTTAGCCATGTTGTCAATATAACAGTGCACTGATGGAAACTATGGTGAAGGGTTTGATGACAATGATTGAAAATGCACAAGACTGCACTTTTTCTGTATGGCATATATCAATTTCAAAAGATATATACAACCAATAATTGTTCAAATTGTCATTTGCCTAAATGTGCTAAAACATTTGCAAATGGTAACAAAGAGAAATGGTCTTTCTGTTGTGCACAAGAAACAAAATGTTGTCTTGACGACTTCAACTGTAATTCGAGAATTGAGCCAAATCAACTGAGAAAAACCTGAGAGCAATTCATCAATTCAGGACACATTTACAAAATAAGTCTAATAGAAATGTATAGAAAATATGCTTGACAGATTTTGACAACTGGTTAAACTATTTTGCATGTAATGACTTATTCAATGAACTAGTGCCTAGATGTTCTCGGGGGGTGAGACTATTCAACAGAGAACCAATATAATACATTTTGATCAACATGACATAAACTATTGATAATGTAGGATCCTTTCCGTAATGTTGTCAGATACAGGAATAACAATCTGAGCCTGTCAGTGACAAAAACAAGCACTTTTAGTGCAGATTACGTTGCAGCCATAGCAGCCCGTTTCGCAACTGCCGACTTTTTGTAGCTATTTTGCAGTATAAATGACGAATTTGTACAAATAGAGCCCAGGTTTAAAAATACAGGAATTCCCCTTTCATGATCAGTTATCATTCTAATCAATGATAATAAATCAATTATTATGAATGGATGAACATTATTAACTTTAACTGAACTATAGCCAAGCGACAAATTATTCATTGATTGGTTCATATGGGGAATAACTGATTGATGGATGGATGGATGAATAGATAGATAGATAGATAGATAGATAGATAGATAGATAGATAGATAGATAGATAGATAGATAGATAGATAGATAGATAGATAGATAAGTTATCTAGTTAGTTATATCTAATTCTCTCTGTACTCTGATTTACAGATGTGGAAGCACTGGACCTCCCTGGTTGGGTTAAAGCTGGTGTACTTGAAGTTGTTCTATTTCCACTTGTTGTAATTTACCTTGATCTAATTGCAGTCCGTTACTTCTGGAATGAATGTGAGTTGTTTTCATTTACACTTTATTGACACTTTTTTTCAATCAATCACTTTAACTTGTGACAAATAATGAACTACGTTAACTTCAACCAGCCTGAAGAACCACTGGTGATGAATGTCAAGGACACAGACACAGACACATACACACACACACACACAGACACACACACACACACACACACACACACACACACACACACACACCACTCTCCAAGCGCTCCATGACAGGTCTCTATTGAGGTCTACATTATGTATGTCTGATATCCCCATACACTGCTGTGTTCATGTGCTGAAAGGACTGAAATAGTTCTAATCTAATTCTAGATAGAAACAGGAATCTGAGATGACGTGATGCTGCAGCAGTAAGAGACAACCATGGTTCTGGTACAGCCAGTGGTTCTGCTGCTGCTGCCGACACACCGGTAAGAACTGATGCTGATGCTTCCCCGACTGCTAGTGCACTGCCCAACCGCACCACCACCACCTCCTCCTCCTCCTCCCCCGCCACCACCAGCATCACAGCTCCATCAGATATCCAGAAGGGTTAGGTCTTCAGCCCGGGGGGGGGGGGGGGTCCTCCCATCTCCTGCCTGCCCCTGGGGAGCTTCACCCTAACACTGGATACCTCTTGGAGTCTGCTTCTGCTCATTCTTTCATGTTGTTGTTGTTCTCGTCCTAGCCTCTTGTGATCTTGTGAGTTTAACTACAGATCAACAACTGCTGCATCTAAATCTGATGACACTTGATAGAAGCTGTGAGAGACTTTGCTGTCTGACAAATGGAAAGTCCCATGGTACATGGTGAAAAGAAGGAAGGAAGGGTTTAGTCTTAAAACATGTTTGAGGGAATGCAACGCTTCTTGAAAATGTTCATGTTGTTCTGTATGTGTTGTACCCTCGGCCCCGACTGAGGATGCTGATGAGTCACTTTCAACTTTGAGACTTTATTGTTCTATTTAGGAAACTTGGCTGCAGCAGAAGCAGCCAAGAGATGCTAAAATGGAGAATGGAAAGTGTGGAAGAAATTTGTAAAAAAATATCAAATGAATCTGATACCTACGGAGCCCCCGAGGAGTCAAGGGGGGAACACAGTCTGTTCCCTCAAATTACTTCATTAGTTTCCTTGTTTTAGTAATACGTGCTCTCGACTAGTGAACCGTTGGGGCTCCGTGTAGATCACGTCCCTCTCTGGTCATGGTGGCTACATGATCACTGCCATCAAGTGAGCCGCGTTTTAAATGTCATGGTGCGTCTACTGGAGGTGATAGCCTAGCAAATCAGGGACTGTAAGTCATTTGAGTGAATGAACTACTAATTTGTGGGGACAGTTTATCACATAGTTTTCCCTTGACACCTGGGGGCCTCCGTAGACACCACCTCCGATCTGATGAAGATGAAAGATATGACATCACCGCAGCGTCATAGATCCACGACTCCGTCCTCTCTCCTCTCTGGGAAAATGATCACCAGTTGGTGTCCCAGATGTGTTATTTCCGTTACATGGCCCTTTAACAGCTCAGGTGACATACTGCAGACATTACCGCTCCATTGACCCATGTAGAAGAAGATTCAGATATATTGTTTGTCTGACTCATCACCCAATTCTTCCCAGGACATAGTTTATTGATCTTATGATTAACCATTAAGCGCTATTATGATGTTAATATTGCATAACAACATGACCTATGAATCAATGTAACTCGACTGAATCTGGTAGACAAGAGAAGAAACATATCACACAGCTGGCTGAAGAAGAACCTTGAAGATGGGTGTAGATCCATCCTTACAGTCTCTATATAACCACTGCCTAGGCATTTCTTAGGTGGGAGGAGGGGGTGGAGGTTGGAGGAGGGAACAGAAAGATTCAAAGAGTTTTTTAGGGTTGGAAGCAGAAGTTTGAATTTTAGAGCAGAAGAAAGCAGCTTTAGCAGCAGATCGAGAGGAGGAAAAAGTGGAAAGGAGAAACTGGAAGATACGAAGGTCCTCTGGGAGGTCAGGCTCCGTCTCTCAGACTCCGACAACCAAGGGGCAGGTGGAGTTGGGCGGGCAGACCTGGAGGTGAGGGGACAGAGATTATCCAGAGAGGAGGACAGAGTAGAGAGAAGAGGATCAGTATCAGGGGATAGGAGAGAGAAAGATTCAGGGGCAGGGAGGGCAGAGACAACAGAAGAGGAAAGTATTCCATCCTCGATTTCTTTTTACAGTCAACATCCCCTGCATTAATGACTAGAGATCATCCTCACTCCAAACCCTAAACACATGAGCTTCGGGGCAGTTTCACCCTTGTCAGGGCGCTGAACATGGACAAGGCTTGCAGCCAGAAAATGAACTGCAGTCAGTGTTGGGACAGTGAGCTGAATTCAATATGTTTTAGCCTGGAATCAATTAAGGGCCCATAATAAAAAAAAACATATTATTAGTGTGCTTGCTTCAGCTTAATAATATTTTTTTTCTTCTTGCGCCCCAAATTCCTGGAATCAACATCCATCATTTTCTGCAATTGAATTTATTGTAATATTTTGGCCCCATAGGAATGCATTATAAAAAGGTAAGTTTCACTTTAACTTTGACAATGTCTCTGTCTCTACGAGCCACTAGATGGAGTCAGAGACTCAAATGTGACCCTGGCTGTCTTTCACAATGTCCACAGACATTTTACTGTTTACTGATGGATGAATGAATAGAGTTACTGATGGATGAATGAATAGAAAACACAAAGCTGGACATGAAATATGTCTACAAATATGATTTAATGGAGGACGTTTCCATACAAATAATTATTACAACTATTTATACTTTTAATAATTTCAGTATGCTTAATACTATGATTTTTCTATTACATTTTTCAATACTATTACAACTACTACAGCTGTAAATACTACTACTATTTCTGCTAACACTACTACTACTGCTACTAATTTTGCTAGTACTACTGCTGTTACTACTCCTGCTACTACCTCTACTACTACTTCTACCATTATTACTTCTGCTAACTACTATTTCTACTGCAGCTATTAGTAACAGCCAGGGTCACATTTGACTCTCTGTCTCCCTCTGGTGGCTGCCTTTGACAATGTCCACAGACCAGAGACTCAGTTGGGGTTTACTGATGACTGAATAGAAAACACAAACCACTACTTCTGCTAAAACTTCAACTATTACTACTTCTGCTACTACTACTGCTGGTGCTGCTGTTACTTCTGTTTTTACTACTTCTACTACTAAAATTTCTTAACACAGTATCTTATTAAATTGTCTTTAAAAAAAAACATTTTAAGCTGAAGCAAGCACACAAATTTTCTTCAGAAAATTTTACCTTTTCTAGTTTTTTACTTCATATTCATCTTTTCAGCATCAACTTAAAGGGGCAATAAGTAAGATATGTATTGCCCTATAACACAAAGTGGCCATAATATATCTGTGGGAGTTGATCAATACCAATGATTCATCGATAACTTGGCCAGCTGATGAGATTTCAGGCTTTCAAAACTCACTTTCCAGCTTCCCTGTTTTGTAACAGAAACTCTTTGGAGTTTCAAGACACTCCTAATTCCCGTCTGGTATCAAGATATCTAAATTTGGCTGAAATTTGGCTGAAGGAAGCCTGTGGCCCAAGGATCACTTGATTCGGATCCGGAATGTCCGCCATTGGACGATTTACATTTTCTAGCCGTAACTATTATGCTGCAATCAAGTGCTGGTGGAAAAGTTCATCACCCCTTTAATCTCACTCTCCCAATACTTGCCCGTCTGTCATGCCCTCTCAGCTTTTTGCTGTGGGCAGCTCCTGGAGCTGAGCCTCATCCACCGACCCCTCGGGCACATGAACAGTCATGGTACAGGCACGAATCCCCCCCAGGGGCTCCAGGACATTGAAGACCCTATCCCATACGTCCTGGTCCGGATCATACCGCTGTATGATGTCAACCATGCATCTGCTGTTCCAGGAGTAGCCTCCCACCACGTAGATCTTCCCGTTAAATACCGTCACCCCAACGTCGCTCTGGCCCCGTGGCATGGGTGCCACCATCGTCCACTGCTCTGTCTCGGGGCTGTAGTATTCACAGCCCAGGACGTCGTCATAGTCACTGCTGCCCCGGAAGTGATTCCCGCCCATGACATAGAGGCGGTCCCCTACGGTGCACATGCAGTGTAGGCCGCGGAGTTCAATCATGTCGGCCCGCTGGCTCCACGTATCGGTGACGGGGTCGTAACACCAAAGCTGCTTCTGGAAGGTGTCTCTGGTGATGCCGCCTGTGTGACAGAAGGGAATACAGTGGGTTTTATTACATTACAGTCATTTGGCAGATGCTTTTTCCAAAGCGACTTACAAGTTATGTGTCATACCACTGTTGAGTGAAAACCTCGTAACTCCAGTTTTCACTTCAATTGATTGGTTGACAAAATTGTTATAACACCCTTTCAAAATCCATTGGGTAATGTCATCAAGCTAAACTTGACATTTTGGAGACGATATGGTATCTTCTATAGATTGTTAAATATATTGGGCAGCAGTAGCCTACAGGTTAGAAAAGAGGGTTTGCTGGTGCAATGGCGTGTCAGACAGTAGAAGATATCACACCGCCAATACGACAATACCACATAGGCAATACGGCAATATCACTTGTTCGGTTCAGATGTAAATATGGTGACACGGGCCTTTTGCGGTCTGGTCTGAATGGCGACGCCCCGGGTTATTGCCGGGACAGTAGTTTGATCTGAATGGGTCCAACACGGGAATGACCCGTGTTCAATAACCCATGTTCAATAACCTGTGTTCAATAACCCGTGTTCAATACCCGTGTTCAATACCTGTGTAAATCCCGGGATTTGTGTGTGAAAGGGGTGTTAACTGATCAAGTACAAAAGTACAGGAACGTATCTTGGCAGAGAGATATGTGTCTATGGTTGATTACATGTTGTGGTTGTGGCAGCAGCTGTTGGCGGAGAGAAGGGGCAGGAAAGTCAGCCGAACCTCTCACAGGTGCGTCTACCACCCCGCTGAGCCCCTGAACCACAACATGTTATATACCAAAGTTAGATTCGAACCCCATCAGTTCTCCTGTAATTCACTAGAACAATGGGAGGACATGTAGCCGAAGGGACAGTAAAGATGCAGGTTTTGCAGGGGAATGAGTAATGCATGTATGTGTGGGCGGTGAGTCAGTGGTCAGATCGTCTCCTAAACAACGTTTTACTGTATTGTCTGAGAGAAAGAGATGTGAGGACGCCTGAGGAGGAAGGAAGTGGTCTGGCGCTGAAGTGAACTGTGACCATCATAACACCCCCTTAGTCTCACCTGCTTACTCTCTTCGTGTTTTTCTCACCAGCAACAGCAATTTCCCACTAACATTTTTAAAATCATTTGTATGTAATGTATTTTTATAATTTATTTTTATATTATTTCCTTCATAAAACCCAACCAACATAGTCTAATAGCAATTTGTTTTTTTCCAGTAAGTTAAGATGAAGCCGAAGTAGATTTTTGCACTAGCACATTTATTTGACTTCTGCTTAAGTGAAATCAGTAATAAAGTACCTCTACTTGAGTAGTATATTTGGTACTAACTACAACTTAGCCGTGTTTATAATAACAGGACAAGTCGAGGGAATGGCTCACATGAAAATGAAAGTTTTTACTATGATTTTACATCTTGAATAGTGGCTGGTGGGATGGACTTAATATGTGAAGTAAATGTGTATTCTGTTAGATGGTATATATTGTACTTCTTTATGTTCTCTCTGCAAGGCATGCTCTGACCCACTTCAACCACAGGTTGTTGTGTTTCCTGGGCTTTCTGTCACACATAGACAACTTCTGTTTCTGCTCGTGAGAGGGTGAGAAGTGGGTTTCCCGTCCAAGGTTGCTAAGAAACTGAGATTAGAATGAGAACATCCCAGAAACACTTCATGCGAGTCTGCTGCTGAACAGGAAGTGGTTTCAAATAGGTCAAACAAACACGCTTTCTCAATTGTAATTCACCTCGAGACCTGAGCTCTTGTTGCCTGTGATGTGTCCCAATCAAAATCTGACAAAACAGGTCTTGGTGTGCGTGAATACATTGTTAGAATGGCCGCCCGCCCCCAGTGGGAATTGAACCCGTAACCCTGACATTATTAGCGCCGTGCTCCACACATTGAGCTACACAGGGAACCCTGGCAGCGTCAGTGCCATGATGTAGCTGTGGAAGCATCGGCCTTAAACAGCTGCTAACCCTAAAAGAATTTCATCAGTCTGGTTTCAGTAGAGAGTGTCCTGTGATGGTCTGAATGCTGTTTCACAGGCTTTTACACCCTGATGAGAATAATTCTCTGGGAGAAACACTGAATAAATGTGTTTTGAAAAATGAAAATGGTAAAAGACATTGAAAAGAATATCGGCACAAAAGAAATAATAAATACTGAAATATCAGTATTTGGTCATCTTACATTACCTGAGACATACATGAGGTCCCCATGGACGGTCCCAGCATGTCCATAGTGGGGCTCCACCATGTGGGTCACAAAGGTCCACTCATTCTTCTTCAGGTTGTAGCACTCCACCGTGTCTGAATGGTTTCATAAAGACGTGTTTGGGGTTGAGGGTTACAGTTTCTTTCCAAGTTGAAGAAAAGGATTGTTCATTTTTTCGCTGAATTCAAAAAGCAAAAAAGCATCGTGCTCACCAGTCTCCCAGTTCAGTAGTACTAGCATTGTACTCACCAGTCTCTCTCTCAGTTCAGTATTACTAGCATCATCCTCACCAGTCTCTCTCAGTTCAGTATTACTAGCATCATGCTCACCAGTCTCCCAGTTCAGTATGACTAGCATCATGCTCACCAGTCTCCCAGTTCAGTATTACTAGCATCCTGCTCACCAGTCTCTCAGTTCAGTAGTACTAGCATCATCCTCACCAGTCTCTCTCAGTTCAGTATTACTAGCATCATGCTCACCAGTCTCCCAGTGCAGTATGACTAACATCGTTCTCACCAGTCTCTCAGTTCAGTATTACTAGCATCGTGCTCACTAGTCTCCCAGTTCAGTATGACTTGCATTGTACTCACCAGTCTCTCAGTTCAGTATTACTAGCATCGTGCTCACCAGTCTCTCTCCAGTTCAGTATTACTAGCATCATACTCACTACTCTCTCTCAGTTCAGTATGACTAGCATCATGCTCACCAGTCTCTCAGTTCAGTATGACTAGCATCGTGCTCACCAGTCTCTCAGTTCAGTATTACTAGCATCGTGCTCACCAGTCTCTCTCCAGTTCAGTATTACTAGCATCATACTCACTACTCTCTCTCAGTTCAGTATGACTAGCATCATGCTCACCAGTCTCTCAGTTCAGTATGACTAGCATCGTGCTCACCAGTCTCTCAGTTCAGTATTACTAGCATCGTGCTCACCAGTCTCTCTCCAGTTCAGTATTACTAGCATCATACTCACTACTCTCTCAGTTCAGTATGACTAGCATCATGCTCACCAGTCTCTCAGTTCAGTATGACTAGCATCGTGCTCACCAGTCTCTCAGTTCAGTATTACTAGCATCATGCTCACTCGTCTCTCCAGTTCAGTATTACTAGCATCATGCTCACCAGTCTCTCAGTTCAGTATTACTAGCATCATGCTCACCAGTCTCTCTCCAGTTCAGTATTACTAGCATCGTAGCCTACTCACTAGTCTCTCTCACTTCAGTATTACTAGCATCATGCTCACTCGTCTCTCTCAGTTCAGTATTACTAGCATCGTGCTCACCAGTCTCTCTCCAGTTCAGTATTACTAGCATCATACTCACTACTCTCTCTCAGTTCAGTATGACTAGCATCATGCTCACCAGTCTCTCAGTTCAGTATGACTAGCATCGTGCTCACCAGTCTCTCAGTTCAGTATTACTAGCATCGTGCTCACCAGTCTCTCTCCAGTTCAGTATTACTAGCATCATACTCACTACTCTCTCTCAGTTCAGTATGACTAGCATCATGCTCACCAGTCTCTCAGTTCAGTATTACTAGCATCATGCTCACTCGTCTCTCCAGTTCAGTATTACTAGCATCATGCTCACCAGTCTCTCAGTTCAGTATTACTAGCATCATGCTCACCAGTCTCTCTCCAGTTCAGTATTACTAGCATCGTAGCCTACTCACTAGTCTCTCTCACTTCAGTATTACTAGCATCATGCTCACTCGTCTCTCTCAGTTCAGTATTACTAGCATCATGCTCTCAGTTCAGTATTACTAGCATCGTACTCACTAGTCTCTCCAGTTCAGTATTATTAGCATCATGCTCACCAGTCTCCCAGTTCAGTATTACTAGCATCGCGCTCACCAATCTCTCCTGAGGCGTTCCTGCCCCCGACGGCGTAGAGCTTCCCCTTCAGAGCGCTGAGGTGGAAGAAGGTCCTCTTCTCGTTGAGCGAGGCGATCTGGAGCCACCTGTCGAAGCGAGGGTCGTAACGGTAGGCGCTGTCCACCGCCGTCTTCCCCTTGGTGTCATAGGTGCTCTGGCCTAGGAAGTGAAAAAGGACCAGTGTCATAGGCGCTAAATAAAAAGGAGGGTAAACTCCAACTCCATCATCCAGATGACAACCAAAGAATACAGAAGGTGATTTCACAGATTAGTCCCTCCTCTGGTTGAAGGTGTGCTAATCAGTGAAATCACCTGCTGTAGAGTGAAAACCTGCAACTTGGCCCTCCATGACACATAAAACCTTGCGTTTTGGATCGTTTTCTGTGATTGGTTCGGATTATTTCACAACCCTTAATGAACCTGTTATTTATTTGGAAGAAAACCTGCATTTTTCAGGTGTTTAGGTGTGTGAGGAAACACTCCAGAGTTTGAATAAATCATGTCTGGTGTGAATGTGCCTTAAGGCGCTCTGACCTCCAACAATGAAGAGGAAGCCGCCCAGCAGTGCCACACCATGCTGGTAGCGTGGCACATCCATGGGTCTCAGGGCCGTCCAGTGGCCGCTCTCCTCGTCATACAGCCTCAGCTCCCGGCTCACCACCAGCTGCTGCCTCATCACCCCGCCCAGCGCCACCAGATGCGTGGCATCCGAACGTATTTGCGTGCGCTCAGTCTGCAGGGCCGGCTGCAGGAACGGCATCATCTGGTAGTTGCTGGCCTCTAGCAGGAGGTTCACGCAGGCCGCGTCGCAGCGCATCACGGGCTCGCCTCCCTCCTCATCTTCCTGAGAGATCTGTATCAGCTCAGTGGGACTCATCAGCGGGAAGCGGATCTGCCGCATCAGGGTGTAGACGGAGGAGCGGCGGCTGGGGGCGTCGTGGTCTAGCCAGGCTCTCGCGAAGCCGTACAGCTCCATTTCAGAGAAGCCCTTTAGGGAGTTGCTGGCCAGAGCGTTCGCCAGGGTGGTCTCAGACAGCTGCAGGTAGCGGCCGCTCTGCACTAAATCAGAGAGGTTCTGGCTCACAAACTGACCTAGGTTTGGAAAAAAATGAATCAATTTATCTGGTTTGGGGCCAAAATGGATCCCTGGCATTTTGCTGGTGGTTAGTAGACGTTTTTTAGTGAGCATGGGTTTGAGGGTGTGCTGAATAAATGGCTTTTTCCCCATCCAGGGCTGAAAGGGTTTATGTTGACTACATCTATCAAATAAACATCTGTATTTTGTTATTGTGTTCTCAGATTAATTTGACCTTTACTCACCTATGTTCACCTGAACATCCTCCAGAAGCAGGTCAGTGGCAATGCGCTCCACCTCCACACAGTTATCAATAGTGATCTGCACCACAGATGATGGATCAAATTAGTGTGCTTTAAAAAAATATATGAATATATATGAATCTGCTTTGGATCACGTCCCCACGTTTAGTCCCTCTAACCTATTACCAATCACCAACATGGCTCACTCATAATGTTTTTTATTGTATGATGAAGATGTAGATGTTTGTGTATTTTATCAGTTATATTCAGATGATGGGGAGTGTGTGGGAGGGAGGAAAAATGAGACACTGAGAAGGCGTGGGCTCGCCTGCTGCAGCCTGACTACAGCATCTCTACACTCACTCATGTTGATTTCTACTCTGTGACAGGATGGAGACAACGTGATGGAACAACATGATGATAAACTAAAGTAAACTAAAGTAAACTTAACTAAACTAAACGTAACTAAACGTAACTAAACTGATTGTGATAGTGTATTTCAATCAAAAATCCAGAGAGTGTGAAGGATGTATTGATACAATATCATATTGGCAATTAGGGTGAAATCATACCAAATGAAACTACATTTTAACCCTCTCACCTCGCTGCTCAGAAGCTGATTGCAGAAGCTCAGGACAGGCAGGACCTGCAGAAAGTTTGCAGCCTCCAACGTGTCCTGGAGGTTCGACATGTTGAGGCTGACGCTGGACGTGTAGATGAAGTCTATGATGTTCTTCAAACCCGCCTTAGTGACCCCATGCAACTTGATCTCCCTCATGTCCTGCTCCCTCATGCCCCCTGAAAAATAACATAGGAAAAGAGGTAAAGGCAACGTGAATGAATGACTTAGCATCCTGTCACCAGGCAGGCCTAGTGCACAGTCAGCAAGACAGCAACACATAGCAGGTGAAATGTTTGGTACGAACTGCTGATGTTGTAAAGCCGAGCAGCTCAAACGTACAGGGTGATAAATGTATTCTATCTGATGATTATATGACGACGTGCAGTGTGAAGTTTCAACCCAGGAAGGAAGTCAGTTTAATGCAGAAGTTAGGCAGATGGCCAAGTCTAATACTCTGGAATGGCTTCCTCTTTTCTTCTACTATATGAAACAGCTTATCCGAGAGTGAAAGTGAGAAAGATAGTGGCACACTAAACCTGCTCAATTTTGGACCTAATAAAGTATGTGTTGTTTATGTCTTCGTGTTTTTTCCTTTATTTCACCACGAGTTGAAAGTAAAAGCCCATGTTCCCCATGTTATCTGCCTCTTGATCTCAACCCAACTCACCGGTGAACATCGCCTTGAAATAGTCACTGGCTGAAGCCATGATGATCCTGTGCACTGGGAAGGTGTCGGTGCTGTCTCCAGGAACCAAGAGGACATCACAGAGAGTCTTGTCTCCCCGAAAAGTCTCAAAACCCTTCAGACAAAAGAACAATATTTGCCATTAATAGTTTGGGATAACATAAATCAATACCACGTTCATTTTATGACACCTCTAATGTAGAGATATAATGTAGGATTATATTCTCAACTTTTGTAGAGAAGTAGTAGTATACTTTTATTTTTGTGTCAATCAGTCAATCAATTTATAATTCATGTGATTCATACAGTTAATGTACAAGAGCTCGGTGCTGTACCTGCAAGATGGCCGCCCCGTGCTCACTGCTGTTGAACACCCTAGCCAGCGGCCGAGGGGGGAGCCTCGGCTTCAGGCTGACGTCTGGTCGTTTAGGGGGCATCTGAGGCTTCGGGGCAGCAGGTGGAGGTGGGGTAGGAGCCAGGGCCGGAGGGGGCGGCCTGTCCTCTGGGAGACCAAAACGGATGATACTGATGTTGTTGAAGGTACACACAGCTCTTCTTTTCTTATTTTGGAAAACCTTTATTGAACCATCTAGGATAAATCTCTCTCGCACCCCTTCCAGGGAGGTCAGAGGTCAGGGTCAGCTACAGAGCAGCACCCCTGAGCTGGTAGGGATTCAGTGCCTTGCTCAAGGACACGTCAGCAAAGAGGAGGCCTGCATGAACCCAGACCTTTCAGTTGGATGATGGTCTACCTAAATCACTATGCCACTATTACTACCACCCTTCTCTTTCTACTCTATTCTATTGTATTTTGTTCTGTTGTGGTCTAGTCTAGTCTAGTCTGATCTGGTCTGGTCTGGTCTAGTCCAGCCTACTCTGATTCTATTTTATTTGAATTTATTTCTATTTCTATTTTGTTTTTGCATGCAGTACTTTGGACTCAAACGTCATACACATTTCTATATATTTTTTATCCCTTGTGTTGTGAAAAAATGAAAGAGAGTGAAGACCTTGAGCAGCAGGGTCTGTCTGGCTGGGCTGGAGGTCGAGGAGGCTCCCTGGACTGATGCCTGCTGCCCAGACGCGACAGTCTCCGGCTCAGCCTGCTCGGCCCGCTGTCATCCCCGCTTCCCCTAGACAGGAGGAGGCACGGCGCGTTTTAAGAATGGATGTGTGTTGTGCTGTGCCATTTTGCATCCCCATTGAATTAACAGTAGAAAGGTCAGAAAGGAAGCGTGGTGTATACTGCATTATAGACTAAATGTTATGAACCCCTATGATGTAAAATCCATTAAGTGCAAAACAGAAACAGTTAGTAATCAGTATGATTATTTGTGCCCACATTTTCAATGCATTTATTCTCACATTTCATATGTCAGGTGGCTGGTGGGGAGAACATTTATTTTTGTGTTCTTGAAGCCAATTATTTAGTTGTGTCCGTGAATGCATTAACACGTTCAACCTGTATGACATCTAAAGAAATTACAACTAGGCAGTTTGGCAACGATTGCAGGAGGGAGGCAAAATGCACAACACAGCTGTAGACAGGAGCTTTGACATGGAGTGAAAGCAAACTACACCTTTCCCCTTTCTACTGTTATGGGGAACAATGTAAGAATGGGCGTTGAATCCCAAACCACCTCACCCCATGTGATTGGCCTCTTGGCGATGCCGACTGTTGTCACGCTGCGAAGATTTCCTAAGTGGAGACAAGAAGATGTTTTATGGACAGAATTATATTTCTGGACTAGACTGGATGGTTTGGAAATACAAGATGTTGTTCTGATCCCAGAACAGGGGATCTGAACCTGAAACTCAAATCAGACATTCACTCTTCCTCCTGGCTGTTTCGGGTTTGAAAATTCTCCTTGGCCTTTATATGAGCTGTTGTCTGTTCCTCTGATTGTACAGGAGAGCATGGCTTACTGGTATAAACCTCACAGATCATCACTTCACTTCAATCTTTAGGAATTTTCCTGGTAAATCTGCAATTATCTGAATTATCTGAAACAATGTAACTTGAAAATAAACCACGGTGGTGTATTTTGTCAGAAGATGAAAGAATAACAGTCATAAAAGTCAAAAACATTTTATTGATTTATTAGGATCCTCTTGGCGGTCAAGTATGGTGAATTCAGCACTAGACGCTGACGGTGTGGAGAAGGGATTAAGTCTACCCTGTGAGGTTATCCATTATGTCTCTTCAGTATAAATCATTAGATGGAGTCCGTGGGCCAAACAGAAACTTCCTGGTTACTCATTTTCACTGTTTGGTACTTGAGCCCTGCAAGCACGTTCAGCTCAGTCAAGCTTTCTGTTGGCACTTGGTTATCACGTCCTTCTACTCTTTGTACTGTGACACATCGTGTTGTTGTATGTTATTTATCTTTAACTTTGTATTATATCTCTGAATGTCCTGGTGTTTGGTTATTTAGACTTTCTAATGACAAAATAACAAGTTTGTTTTGACACTTTTTGTCTCCTGCTTGCTCACACACACAAGCTGGCGGGGGGGCAGGAAGGACGATGTGGGTTTTAACAACAGTAACGGTTGGATTTGACTGATTAACAGAATACTAGCTTTAGGTACCGGTTATATCTTAGCATTGTGTACACCTTTCTGACAAACAGCAGTGTCCTAAACCACTGGGTGAGAGACGTGGGCATTTAACTCGGGGTCCATAGTTTTCGACCTTCAGACCTTCAACTGTCCTCGAATCACCTCTTGCGCAAAACAGCAGCAAAGTGACGGTAACCATCACCTCTTTCTCAACTTTCTGACTGTAACGCAATGAAGAGATACACACCTACAGTACTGTGCAAAGGTCTGAGGCACATCTGTAAAGTGAAGATGCTTTAAAAAATAATGAAAAGTTTCTAAATATCAAAAAATGTTCTATAAAGATCAATAATGTAAAACACTAAAGCAGAAAACAAAACATCTAAGAGATCCAGACTTTTGCACAGTACTGTACAACACACTGAAACAGCCCTATGTGAGAGCCATAAACACGTAACCGATGAAGTTATTGACGTGCACAGCTACAGGTTCAATCACCTCCAAGTGAATCGGACCCGGGTGCCCTACCTGGAAGATAGCCTCCTGAACAGAGAGGATCTCAGGCCTCCCTCCAGCCTGTTCTCCTAAGCAGCCAGGCCTCTCAGATGAACGCGGAGCAGGAAAGCTGCTGCTGGCTGCAGGTGGCTGGGGAGCTGAAACGCTGCCTCTCCGCCTTAACCAAGACCTCAGTCACTTCCTGTGTTACTTCTCGTTCTTTCTATTTCCGCATCTTGAAGAGCTCCCCACCTCAAAGTGTCACACATTTGTGATGAGATAAATGTTGCGTAAAGCATCTCCAAGTTCACCTTTTTGTCAAGAAGACCAAATACGGTTATAGTGCCAGTTGTGCTTTTTTGTTGTCTTTACATTTGTGATAGACAGACATTGTGTTGTTTATCGTTCATTCTGTTTTATTCCATCTGTCTTTTTGTTGGATGACTGATGAAAACAAGTAACACTGTCAGAGAAACCAAAGTAACGAGAGTTGACACCGTGATCTTTTTAATCTTTTCCTGTGGGAGTTCAGTTTATAATTCACTCTGTTTGTCTGGATGGAAACTGGCATGTCCTCAAAAAAAAACCCTGTTATTTATGTTATTTAAAAATGTTATTTATGTTATTTAGGTTTTCCTCACGGTGGATCAGCATCCTGAGCCAGAGGAGACAACAGCTGAGGCCTATTGATAGATATGTGTGGTGTTAAAGCCCCTGACATTACTATGGTCATTTAATAGTAAAAGTGCAATAAGCTATATTATAATATAGTATATTATATTATAGTATAGTATATTATATGATATATTATTTTATTTATTGATCTATTTATTTATTTGTTTATTTATGTAAACAATTAAAATGAGGATGTAAAAAGTGGCACTTCATCTGTTTTATCCACTGACAATAACTTCAGAAAGGAGACACGGCACCACATCACCTTCGCAGGAATTTATTCAGCCAAACTCTTGTAACAATCCAAACCGCAGCGTCGGTCACCAACCTTTGATTTTCTCACAGTGAAATCAAAAGAGGTCAGCAGGTTTCGTCAAAGCTCTCCCTCTCTCCCAATCCAAAAATCCAAAACACCTTTGTAGTTCACTTACTAAGCCAGCCACCCACCTCTGCTTCCCTAGACACAATGTCAGCCCTCTTCTATATACTCTCTCACTCTCACACTCTCAGATGAATACGTGTTGGTTATCTGTTCAGCCGTGGCCGTCTTCGGTTTGCACCCGAGCAGCCCAGCTCAATGACTACTAAGTATAATATGCTTGTATGTAATGCGGTGATGTATACAGTAGATTGTCACGCTCAGTAGTTCTGGTCTTTAGTAGTCAGTCCTGTTCAGCAGCTTCAGTCATCTTCCTCCTCAGTGCCGCCCCCTGCTGGTGCCTCAGAGTTTAGAGAACTGGATGAGGTTCCTGTTGATCTCAGCCACGTTCCTGCAGCCTGAGAGGGATAAAAACAAAATCTGGTATTAGTGTTGTTTTAGTAGAGATGGAATATTGTTGTATGTGTTTGGGAGATTAAAACTAAAACCAAAAATACATTTGTGGGGTGTTTTATTTTGTGGTGGACACGACTCACCAGACAAAGCCATGGAGAGGCGGAACTCGTCGTTTAAGATTTGCAGAACCTCCCTCACTCCTTCCTCACCCTGAAGGATCAAATATGATGATAATCACCAGAGAAGACATATTACATCATAAATAATCCACACACGCACACGCACACGCACGCACACACACACACACACACACATGCACACACACAGCTGTTACCTTGTAGGCGAGGCCCCATACAGCCGGCCTGCCAATGAACACACACTTGGCTCCCAAGGCCACGGCCTTCAACACGTCACTTCCTGTCCGAATCCCTCCGTCCAGGTAGACCTCGATCCTGCCCTGCACCGTGTCCACGATCTCAGATAACGCATCTATCTGTGAGAGGTGGGGGGGAGGGAGAGGGAGAGAGAGAGAGAGAAAGAGGAAGTAAAAAGGCTTTGCAGTTGCATCAATCATGTCTGATGTCATCATGGAGGTGTGTTGTAGGATTGGTTGTTGGTTGTCTTGGAGGTAGATTTGTCTCCAAATGTAGGTTACTGTGACTCAGTAAACTGTCTTGTCTTTAGCCCTAGTCTCTACTCCAAAACACTCTGAGTTGGAGCTGGAGAAGAGTCAGCTCAGTTAACCTGAACTAACTGGAAGCTAGTTAACTAGCCAGCAGGCTAGGTTAGTTACTGTTAACATGGGACTACTAGCCACTGCTAACGCTAGCTGCTACTAGATACGTTAGCTAGTGTGTTCACAACAAGACAGTGATGGTTAGCTGACCAGATACTATGGTTAGCTAGCTAACAAGCCAGCAGGCTAATATATAGTATTAACATATATTGGTGTGTCTATAGGATATATATATATAATACATACACTACTACTACTACTTTTACCACTACTACTACTATTAAAATACTAATACTATTACTGCTACTACTACTTTTACTACCACTACTGCAGCACAATAATGCTAAAATAAAATCAATGACACAATGATAATAATGTTATTATTTTAATTAACACTACTATTACCTTTGGCAGTAGTAGTATTGGTGGTAGTAGTAGTAGTAGTAGTAGTAGTAGTGGTAGTAGTAGTGGCACTAGTAGTAGTAGTAGTAGTATTGGCACTAGTAGTAGTAGTAGTAGTGGCACTAGTAGTAGTAGTAGCAGCAGTAGCAGTAGTAGTGGTAGTAGTAGTGGTAGTAGCAGTAGTAGTGGTAGTAGTAGTAGTATTAGTGGTAGTGGTAGTAACAGAAGTAGTAGTAGTACTTAATTCCCAGCATACAGTCCTACTCAAACATGACAGGAAGTGAGGTCAGTGAGGTGTGCTGTACCGTGGCGGGCCCCCCGTCCAGCTGTCTCCCCCCGTGGTTGGACACGATGATGCCCTGGACGCCATGCTCCACGGCCAGCTCGGCGTCCTCCTTGGTCAGGATGCCCTTGATGATGATGGGTAGGCGGGTGAGCGACTGCAGCCAGTGCACATCCTTCCAGCTGATGGAGGGGTCCAGGGAGTTGGCCGGGATCCCGTACTCCTCCGAGGCTGCCATCTCTTGCTTTAGATGGGGCAGGACAGAGGGTGTAAGCACCGGGTGGAGGCTCCGGTCACACAACCAAATATTTATCCAAACTTGGTGTTTTTCTGCTTCTTAATTTTGAGAACTCCTCAAAGATATACAGACCTAGCTCAATGTTGTATTGCCTAATGATGGAAAATAGGACGGGTATCTGTTTTACTAGTGTGTTCTGGTTCCTGTCTGGTTCAGTTCTGTGTTTCATGTTGGTTAAGTGTTATAAAGCAATCTTAATAGGGGAAAATCCCACTTGCTAATCATAGTTAATCAACAAAAACCCAAATCAATAGCATACAGTCACATTTATTACTGTTTTATGCCTTTGATTGCACATTTTTTCTTTGTATATTTTGTTAACTAGCTGTTAACTATGTTCCTATTATAGCCTAAATATGATCAAATCACTTCAGCATTTCAAGTTGTTTGGGGCCAGCCAGTAGACTGTGCTGTATTGATCTAAGGTTTAATAACACTACAGTCTAAGCAGATGAATGAAGGGTGACATTTTGTGAATACAGTTAGAATATTATACAGTTGAACCAAACTAGTGTATGGTAGCACAAAACTCTGGTGTCTGTCTGACCATTCCTTGTGACTTCAAAGATGGATGCAAAGAGAGCAAAGCTTTACTCTACTACCTCTACTACTAGGTATTCTATTCTATTCCTCTTGGGGATGAAGGCAAAGTGAAGAAGTAGTTCAGCACACGTGCAGTGAAATGTTGACTTCTAAAACAGCTGCATTTGTAAACCTGAACATGGTGGGAACTGGTTCAAGGAAAACACTTCTTATCTGTATTATCTGACCCACTTTCACTTCCGGGGTGACGGAAGCAGTGGCGGCTGGCCAATAGAGGGCGCTAGGGCGCCGCCCCACCACTCCCCACATCCTAGACTTCATTGAATAAGACTTTAAAAATTACTTTGAATTGTTTTTTTTAAATGAGCGAGGTAAATATTATATACTTGTATAATATTATTATATACTTGTCAATGTATAATCTGCAATAAAATGTAGATTAAAATTGTTGTCTAAAGTTACTGCTAGGTCACGTATTTCCGGCCTGGGGCACAAGAATCTTTGTCCATGAGCAGTTCGCTCCTCTCAATACAAGAGATAGGAGCTTGGTGGGGCTCTGATGTGAGGATTTTGCCTCAGAAACAAAAATGATGTACTGTACTGTACTGATGTACTGATGTACTAATGATGTACCCGGCTTTTTTGTCTTGTGTCATCTAGTCTTACCTTGTTTTGCCTTGTCTGGTCTTTTGTCTAGTCTTGTCATGTCTGGTCTTTTGTCTAGTCTTGTCTCGTCATGTCTGGTCTTTTGTCTAGTCTTGTCTCGTCATGTCTGGTCTTTTGTCTAGTCTTGTCTCGTCATGTCTGGTCTTTTGTCTAGTCTTGTCTCGTCATGTCTGGTCTTTTGTCTAGTCTTGTCTCGTCATGTCTGGTCTTTTGTCTAGTCTTGTCTCGTCATGTCTGGTCTTTTGTCTAGTCTTGTCTCGTCATGTCTGGTCTTTTGTCTAGTCTTGTCTAGTCTAGTCTTTTGTCTAGTCTTGTCTCGTCATGTCTGGTCTTTTGTCTAGTCTTGTCTCGTCATGTCTGGTCTTTTGTCTAGTCTTGTCTCGTCATGTCTGGTCTTTTGTCTAGTCTTGTCTCGTCATGTCTGGTCTTTTGTCTAGTCTTGTCTCGTCATGTCTGGTCTTTTGTCTAGACTTGTCTCGTCATGTCTGGTCTTTTGTCTAGTCTTGTCTCGTCATGTCTGGTCTTTTGTCTAGTCTTGTCTCGTCATGTCTGGTCTTTTGTCTAGACTTGTCTTGTCATGTCTTACTGTATCTTATCTTAAAGAATTACCTGGAACACGCCGTCAAAGTTCTTGACCTTGAGGTGCGGTGGCAGCTTGAACTGGTTGCGTATGTCGTTGCGGCGCTTCCCGGTATAGGGGACGTCGACGGTGAGCACCAGGGCCTTGTAGCCGAGGGCCTCCACGCGGTGGACGATCTGCTCCGACAGCTTCCGGTCCCGGTAGACGTACAGCTGGAACCAACGGTAGCCGTTGGGCGCCGCGGCCACAATCTCCTCCACGGAGCAGGTGGAGTAAGTGCTGGTGATGTAACAGGTGTTGACTGCCTCGGTGGCTGCGTGTGTGTTTGGGAGGACAGAAATGGATGAGGTTGATAGTTAATACTGTGGTCATCATCAGTTGATCAATTCAAGCTGCACTAGTGGCAAGATGTTTAGATAAAAATACAACGGTCATGTCAGACTAAATCAGAACAACACAGAAGAACGTCCCATCACCACTGAGACCTTGTAGATTCGCCCCATTTGCCCAAAATCATTTCAGGCGTCAGGTTTTGCCACTGGTGGGAAATCCTCTCTACGCACAGGAAGTGACGAATTAATCAGCTGGACTCACCAGACGCTTGAACCTGCTGCCAAAAGGTTCACCACCTCCAACCCTACCAGAAATTTAGGTCCAAGAAGTGCAACGTTTCATGAGTCCCTCAGACTTTCAGAAAATTTGAATCGTTACCTCGCACTGTAATTTGGGTTTGCCAAAATGTGAAGTTACCTAGTGCAGCTTTAACTGGAAAAACTGATAACATAGAAATAGCTGATATTAGGCAGTTTAAATTGTTCATTAGTGGAGGATTAAAGTGGGGAGGTTCAGATTCACTGAGTTGATGGCAGCACAGGATTACTGCAACGTTATACTACCATCTAGTGTTGATATATAGTACACACCTCCACTGGTTCATTCTCATCCCTTCACATCCATCCATTCTCTTCTCAGTCCTTCTACTCATAGCTTAATACTAGTACATGTGTAAATATGCCATCCATCCGCTGTACATCCTGGTTCTACTTCATGTTTATTGTGTATTTTATTGTATTTAGGCCTTGTATTTGATATTTTGATATTTAGTTTTTTTGCGATACTGTTATGCTGCTGCAGTCCTTCTGTATATCTATCTAGTATATAGTATGTTAACCATGCTGAATGAAACACACACACACCCTTACCCCTAGCTGTGGCCATCTCCCCCTCATGCCAGGCCAGGCAGTGAAAGGCGGTTGGTGCAATGCCGACCGGGAAGCTGATTTCCGTCCCCTGCACCGTGGTCCTGCTGTCGCTCATCGAAACATCCCGCAGGATGCGAGGTCTCAGACGGATTCTGAGCGGGGCAGGAAGTGAACAGAGACACTGAAGTGGAGATGAACAATCAGACCAACCAGACCACATCAGACGTGGACCGTCAGCGATGATCAGCATCACAACCACCAATAAATACCAAAATCAGTTACACGTCCTGTCCTCACCAGGTAGCACCACCTGGTATACTATGAGGATACTAAAAAGGAGGAGTTTCAGGTTTGTCCTTCACTACATCCCATGGGAAAAGCATGACCTCTACAGTCCTTTAAAGCTGCTTACATCATGTGTCCTTGAAAAAAAGTTATAATGAACATATAAGACCAACAACTGATAAAACATTGCAATTACAATTGCAATAATTAAACCAGTGCAAGGAACAGGGCATCATAGCATGTCAAAAGGGATCCAGACAATGCCCTTCAAAGTAAAATTATGGGTTATATTTAAAAAGCTAAAGAAGGACCAGGATGTTTTTTTATTTTTAATTTGTATTAATTATTAATTTTAAAAAAATTACCGGGCTCGAGACGGGGCCGTTTACCTGATGGCGTCACCTGAACAGAAAGAGACTCCAGAAAAAACCCCTCAATATTTATTTACATCTTGGTTATCTTGGACTTTATTGGTGGGAATCACATCATGAAAAAAATAACTTCACACGGCAAAGCCACTGGATGTTTTAAAGGATAATCAGCGCATCTCTTGTTTAGCTAGCAGGTTGAAGTTAGCCTAAAGGTAGTTAGCCTACCGACTAGCGGAGAGCTTCAACTGACAGGTAAATTGGACTTTGCCGTTTCTTTCCAAGGTGTAGGATATCTAACATGTTGCCTTCTTGTGGTATAAACAAAAGTCTTCTGTCGTCAAATGTTACATCAGTTTGATAGGACTTATTGTGTTTTAAATTAATTTCATCATAGCGATCTCTGGGTATACCTTTTCCTTTTATTTCCTCACCGTACCGTTTGTAGGCTAGTATATTGTCGTCCCTGGTGCAGCACTCGTCCGCTCCGGCTGCGTAGTAATCCCAGGTAGCCTTGGACAGGTGCTCCTTGGCATACTCCTCAAAGTCTGTGAGGCATACCATCGCCATCTCTGCACAGCGGCCGCCCTCTCTGTTGGGGGAAGAGAGCGATGAGGCTTCCAGGAGCCGCTTATTGGCATTGTGATTGGCAATGAACTATAGAGCAGTCAGCGTCACTCAGTCATCAATACTTCATTCGGACTAATCAGTGTCATTCAAGATTGATTGGATCAGAAACGTTTAGATATTAATTTATTGATTTGACATGAATACTGTAGCGTCCCGGAGTGTTCCCAGCATGCTCTTGGGCGCGGCAATGTTATGGTTCTTAGTGTTTATAGTTGTTGTTTGGTGTTCCAGGTAGAAGTGGTTGAAGTTTCTTATGTTTAATTCCTCTTATGCGTCAAAAGCTGTTGTGAATGAATGCGTAGTAAATCACTATTGTTACCCTGAGTGAGACTGTTGTGAGGAAGACCTCCCTCCCTTGTGCGTGATCAGCCAAACTGGTAGTCCTTATTGATTGATGATTAAGTCAATTAAGTGTCTAAGAAGCTCGATTAGCGTCTTCCTTAGCACATTGTCTCTGGCCATTACAATACTATCATTATTTGAAGTTGAGAGCATCAAAAATCATTCTTCTCAATATTTACTTTTAAACATTTGTTAAACAATATTAGCTATTTTCAGTCATGACTGCATCAGCTCCTAAAGTTCACTATTCCTATGTTTACCCAATGTCATTCAGTGATGTTGCTTATTTGGAGATAAATGCACGTTGGTCAACAGAATCTGGTGTATCTGCACGAGAGAAAAATACCAAACAAGCAACGGAAGTGACACAAACTAGACCTATCACAGAGGTTGATTCTGCTGAGCAATATGATGATAGAATAACAATCTTCACTCCTATGATAGATAGTCTCTTACTCCCAAGTATTTTAATTTAGTAGTAAGTTAGTTAGAAAGTTCGATCGACATCTGGAAAACGCTGCTGTACTCTGAACTCCATCATTCATTAACTCATTCCAAAATAAAACAAAGCCACGCCGGTCTAGAGGACTGACAACGTCACGTTAACAAACCCCTGCTTGTGTTAATCAATAACTCACCAGTCACCACATCTGAACAACCGACATGCTAGTTTGTTGTTTTGTTGTTTTTGTACAGGAACAAATCCTTGCGTCCATGTTGCTTTCGTGTCAGTCAGAATTTAAAGTTTCACAGAGAGCCACTAGCAGCGAGGCTGACCCGAGGCCGACCCCTGCTCTTATTGTGTTTACACAAGCTGGAAATGTGCTGATGGAGATAACAGCTATAGTGAGGACAAGAGGCGTCTGGTCCAGGTGGCTATACAGTACATGCGGACATGCACATGCACACCCATACATACTAACACATATGTGCACACACACACACACACACACACACACACACACACACACACACACACACACATGCATACCTATTGCAGTTGTCATGTGGAAAAATCACAGTTTTGATCTTGTGCTAACTTTGAGTAAATGAAATACTAGTCAAACTATTATTTTGGAGTTTTACTTATAGGATTATGTTCCTATATGGAAAGTTGGTATTTGGAGATACAAGGTTTTCACATGACATCATCCATGTGTACCTACCTACACGTTTGCTGTTGTCCTGTGAAAACCTCATAACTTTCTATGGGTTTAAATGAAACCCTTTCAAAAGCCATTGGACAAACTCAAAGATACACGATGGTCAAGCTGGAAAAAAGGCTGTTTTTCTACAAATTGACATTAGGGAGATACAAGGTTTTCATGCTATATACACACACATGTATGTCATATACTTAAATACATTACATACGCCCTCTACCCACCGACTCATATATCTTCCTCCTCTACTTGCTTTGATACGCTTTTCTCTTCAACTTAAAACAATCCCTTCTGCACTTCTTGGCTCTTATTTCTCTTGTTTTATTTATTTTCATGTTTTAACTTCTTTTGAAGGATTACATGCTCCTCTCTGGGTTGAGGAACGTCTACAACCCTCGGGTTTTCAAAACTAATAAGATAAACTGAAAAAATAAAATGGTGGTGGAGCTCAAATCAAGGCTGTTTTTCTTTGTTCCTGAAGAGTTGACATTTTTAAGATGTGAGATCACATTTTACATTTTAGGCCATTCAGTTGAGCACCCTGCAAAACTCCAATTTCTGTTTCTAATATTTTTCCTTGAATTGAAACTTCATATAATCTAATATAATTGTAATATAATTCTGTATTCTGTATGTGATCAGTTTATCTAGTTAGTTTTGAAAACCCTCAGGTTGTAATCCTTCAAAAGAAGTTAAAACATGAAAATAAATAAAAACTCATTGTTGTAATTTCATAATTTTAAAAATGCCAAGTGGTGAATATGACTGTATTTCATCTGTCTACACTCAACTACTACTCCAGTTACTACAGCAGGGACTCATACCGCCATGCTACCAGCGCTAGCAGGGCTGCTGCCGTCTGTGGTCAGTTCACAAGCAGTTTGGTCCATGCAGACATTGGTAGTTTGTTTACAAACAAGCAAGTTAACAAATAAAACAATATTAAATGAATGAATGAATGAATGAATAGATCTAAAGAATCCCAAAAGGCCGTCACTTCTGCTGTCACTAGAACAAATACTGAAAAAGCTTCAGTGTATTTTTCTGAGTGTAAAGACAGACAGTAATGGTGAGTTGACACTGACCCTGGATCTGCCTCCGGTACAGTTTTCTTACCGATTACAGCTTGTAATGCTCATTCTCTTTCAACAGGATTTCTCCTCTTCTGGTAGAGTCATAACCTGGACGGAGAGATTCAGTCAACCAACAGGGAAACCACTCAGAATACCATTACCACTACTAGTACTACTACTACTACTATACCTGGTACTGCTGCTGCTACCACTCCTGTTGCTACTACTCTACTACTAATACTATTATTACTACTAGTACTACTGCTACAGGTACTACTACTACTACTGTTACTATAACTACAACTGCAACTAGTCCTATTATGACTACTACTATTATTACTCTTCTGACAACAACTACTACTAATACTAATAATTCACTTGAAGAACCAATCCCAGCCTCAAATAAAAAGGTTCTCGATCAACGAGTGTGAATCTCAACACAAAAAACAAAACAAAACAATCACCAAATGAAATTCATGCTGTTTCTGTCACACGGGACGTATAATTGAGTGGCAATAACATGGACAATATTAGAAAGTAGGCTGATGTTGTGTAAACAGTAATATAATAAAAAAGAAAGGGGGGGGGGGGGGGGGTCTGTCCCATGTATTATTTTATGTGGCCCACTTGCCAACTCAGTTGAATAGCCCAGCCCTACAGGCCTCATGTAAGGGGATCTGTGTTGAGATACTCTAGGAGCATTTAACTGTGAACACTTGAGGGCAGTGCAATACCGAATGAAAGTTCATTCTTAACTCTGAGCCTCACCTGCCGTGTCTGTAACAGGTACAATGGAGAACACAAGCAGGCTGTCAGCTGTAATGTGTGTATTGTACTGTCAGTGTCCCTGAACAACAGTCCCACTGACCTCTGCCTCCTACTGTAAGACTAGTGTGGCCTTTACAAAGTTAAACTAGAAGTATATTTGAGATCAAATAAAATACCCTGTATATTTACATTTTTGAGTAATGTTAAAACAAAGGTAGGAGTCTTGTGAGTTTTACAAAATATAACAAAAATTCATGATGAAAATGAAAAATGATAAATAACTTTAATGTCGCTTTTCCTTTATACATTTTTTTTTTTGGTAAGGAAAGTTTGTAATTAAATGTAGTTGAATTAGCAAAGTGTTTTTTTTTTTTGATTATGCATTATAAGTAAAGTATATAAGTATATAAGTATAATTATATTATCACATTATTGTTATATATGGAAATATATGACATTATTTTGTACGGTGTTTAGTTTTGTCACTGAGGCAGCAGGGAGCCAACTGACTGTCTGGTTCTGAAATATGGCGTAGAATGAGGCGATATTTATTCACTGATGTTATATTTATATTATCTTATAAGTACACACTTTTTTTTTTTTTTTCAACAAAAATTCCAGAAGTCTGTCGCTTTGCTTAGTTGATATAAGACGTGTCCCCTAGCCACCTAGCCACTAGTCAACCAGCAGGCGGTCTTGGTTAACTTCCTCCTCGGCTCCCAGGACTGCTGTGAAACAATTTCCACAACTCTTTAAGAAGTAGATTTACAGTAAAACAAAAAAAAAGAAAGAAAAATCTGTAAAGTTAAAAGGTTGGATAAGTTTAATGGATGTCAACCAGGTTGTGAAAGCTGTCAGAAAACCTCAATGGCTAATGAGAGCACATTGTCCAGGTACATTTCTAGAATACCTGCTGTGTTATTCAGGAGATAGCATTATTTTTTAATCTCAGTAAAAGGGAAACTAACTTACGGTGCTAACAAAGGAATTTCAGCGACAGTTAAAGACTTAAATCGCTTTTTGTTTAGGATTTCTTTTTCACTGACATGCTGCGAAACATTCAGATAAACAGAAACACCATGCTGCTGTTTTTAATTCCCCTGGTCAGAAAACCCCTGGGCGTCCACCGTTAGGTGGTGGTGGAGGGGGGGTGGGGGGGGGCGGGGAGCGGGGGGCGGGGTATATAATGTATAGTAAACAACCACATAATAAACAACACAGCGTCGCGACAGATACGGAAGTAGGATGAAATCCGGGAGAGGTGTCTTACCTTGACCTGGCCTACGTGGTGGCTCCCCTCTCATGTGACAGGGCTGCTGCCTCCCTCTGGGACGGCCCGCCGGCTGAGCCCCGCTGATCCGCCCACAGTGGCTGAACAGCAGCTAAGCCTCTCTGTCAGCACTCTGGGCCCCTGCCTGGCTTTGTGCATTCACAGAGGTGTGTGGGTGTGTGTGTGTGTGGGGGGGGGGGTGGGGGGGGGGGGGAGCAGCACCTCACTCTGGTCAATTGTTTGTAGGCTGAGGGAGGGAGGGTAAGGGATGAGGGACGGGGACACTTCCTGCCTTGCTTCCTTGCTTCCTTCCCTTGTGTGTCCCTTGTGGTTACATGGGAGAACGTAGTACGGTGTTTTTTTTAATATTTCACTACTTTAGCAAGAGTATGTGCCAAGATGCCCCACAATGCATTGCTATGTAACCTTCTTCTTCTCGTAGTTTATTGGCGGTTGACATCCTCGGTATGTTACCTCCTCATCAGACGTCATTTCAGACCATCAGACCCTCCTTTCCTTTTTCACTCCTTCCTTCCTTCCTTCTTTCCTTCCCTCCTTCCTCCTTCCCTCCTTCATGTCCTCCCTTTCAATCTTGACTTCCTTCTTTCCTTCCCTCCTCCCTCCTTCCCTCCTTATTTGTGTCTTGTATATGCACACGCGTGTGTCCGTGTCTATGTGTGTGTGTGTGTGTGTGTGTGTGTGTGTGTGTGTGTGTGTGTGTGTCCTTGAGAGATGACAGTTGCACCAAGGTTAGGTGAATAACTCTTCGTTGCAGTTCCAGTTTCTCCCCCCGGATGAGAACAACTGAAGGAACGAGCTCTGTTCTTGATAACTCATCACTTTTCAATCCTTTCCATTTCATCCATTTAATAACTCAACTTCCTGCAGCAGCGGAATAAGCTTCAACTCCTCGATCCCCATAACAAGCAGCCGGTGCTCAGGAGGTCAAGGGTCAGCGTTTGCTGTGACCCTGTGAAATGAAGAGCGGAGGAGAGAAGTTCGTCTCTTCATTAATACCAGCGCTCTCTTTCTGGAAACGTCAAACTTGTCAAAGGTGGCGTGGTCTCTGACAGGTGTTTTGATGGTCCTCGTATATAGAAGACAGATGTCCCAACCTTTGATATCATAAGCTTGTTATGTTTGGGTCCCCACCCCTAAGTGATGGATGGATGGATAGCGAGAGCGCGAGAGAAAATACGAGAGGGTTGCATGAATGCCGCAGTGTCTGAGCGAAACGCCCCGAGAAGTTGTCCGGGCGTTTTAAAACAGCGGCGGGGCCACAGTGATGTTAAATTAGATTGCCTTTGCTCTTATTTCATTACGGCTTTTGAATTGAATTTACTCTTTTGTAAATGTAATATCTTCGGTAACAAAACCAGGCTTCTCGGGACATCTCTGTCTCCGTGTGTGTCGACGTCTTAATCTGAGTGTTTTATTTTGGCTTCAACACAAAGGCGGAGGAAGTTTGGGGCCAAGTCTGACACGTTGGCGGGAGGGCCCACCCCCCCACCCCCCGTCTTAGGGCCCTCCGCGGGGAGGTGTCGGTGTTACCTGCACCGAGAGGAGGTGCAAATTGTGTTAATCCACAGCTGGCCTCGATGCCTAATATCGCCGAGTTAGATCTGGCTCCCGGGCCGCGGCGTTGGGAGGCTGGACGTTCAGCTGAGTGGAAAACCTCTTCCACATGGCGGCGGAGGCTCTGCCCCGAGGCCGCGGCCCGGCTCGCCGCGCCACATGTGGGTTGAATTGTCAAGGTGTTATCGTGCCCTGGCGGGACTCCGAGCTCCTCCACCTCTGTCTCTGCCCGGTTTATTATCAGACTAAATACAGCCCGGCCGACCGACACAGGGCTCAGCTCAGGCTGTCCGTCAGGGTTTTCAGGCCCGGCTGCTATACCACGTGCTATACCACGCTAGGCCCTTTGGAAATGACACATGAATTCATTGCATGTTTAGAATTTAGTTTGTGTGTTTTTATTCTTCATTACTGACATTTGCATTCATGTTTTTAGGCACTGAGCTGACAGTCGACATTCCCCAGATTACAAACATTACATGCAACCAGTAGTAAGGACCGCAAGCGTCTCGTCTCTGCTTCATCTCTCATGTCAGCGGGATCTTTCAGCTGTGTGTTGTCCAGTTGTAGACCAAGCAGTAAATACTTTATTACTAAACAATTCATAAACAACTGGAAACATCAGAGACGTCCATATGTAAAGATAATGCTTTCATTTTCAAGCCTCATTTTCTCCTATAAACCGTTCAGACTGCTCCTGTAATGATCATGTATGATGGAGAAGAAGGAGGAGAAAGGAAAGTATTGTTCTCCCACTTCAGGACCCTCACACAACACTGTTGGTGTTGGCTTTCCTTTTACACAAAATATAGAAAATGTTGAAATAATAATATATTTCACATTATGTTTTATATTATCATAGAATTCCTTAAAAGAATTAAGAATATTGTTATTTGTTTTAGCCAAGTGGACCTTTTTCAACCCTCAAGCAGGCTCGCCGCCAAGTCGTACTTTACCCTTTACTTTAATTGAGTGTAATCGTCTCCCTGAGGTGCTGCCGCTGTATCTGGGTCAGTGGAAGCCGTTGCTCAGCGAGGCAGAGCGATGGCTGTAAATGTCATGTAGCGCCTGAGTGATGGATGTCCAGAGCATTCGATGTCTGGGGGAGATCTGAGCAGAACTCACAGTCCGCAGTCACGCCACTTTAGGCTCGTATGATTCAATCCATGCACGCAGTCAGCGGTCCAGTTCAGCTACAACAATGGGGGCGGTGTTGTGTAGACGTATTATTTTCACTCTTTTTCTTTACAACCCCAAAATGAAGAGGATGCATGTCATTCTCCTCCACCCCTCCATTAAGCCGTGTTGTTGACTACATTCACATGGACTTTAATATTCCCAAGTCGTTGGAGAGCTTTTCCTATTCACTGTTGGGTTTTTATGGTGTGTTTAACTGTTGCTGTTTCTGTGGTAACATTCAGAATCATCTGTTTATTCACCCATACGAGGATATTGGAGATGTGAAGATGCGTCTGTTAAAACGCAACAAAATGATGCTGAATTGAATGTAAACACGCTCAGTCAGGAGATGGTGAGATTTATGGATTTCTTGCATTTGGATTCATACTTTTACTGCAAACTGTTTGATGTGTTGTGTGTGTGTGTGTGTGTGTGTGTGTGTGTGTGTGTGTGTGTGTGGACGTGCACGTGTTTGTGAGGTCGCATGCATGTGTCTGTGTGTAGTCATGCTGTGCGGGGTGCCAACCCTGGTTTAGCCCATGTGTTAGTTCTCAAGTTTTCTAAAGGAAAAATCCCTAAAACACTTGAACACTGTATGAAAACTATTGATGATGTACGCTGCATCTCTGGGGCCATTTAGTTGTTTGACTCTTTGTCTTATTCCTGTTTATAACTGGCCAATCGTAGACGACGTGGCATTGTAAGAGATTTTCAGTGCAGCTAAGCTGATGTTTCATGATCTAAACCATCAACGGTCACCGTCAGGTTTTGGTGTCAGCCAATCAGAATCAAAGAGCAAGGGCTTCTTTCTAGACCGACGATCAACAATCATACAAGAGAAATCCACAGGAGAGGAGAGAGACCTATTTCTCCACCGACAGTAGATAGACCAGAATGCAATGCAGTAGCCGAGATAGACCAGAATGCAGTGCAGCCACAAGACAAGTTGTCTGGGGCCAGTTGTCTGGGCGATGCTGTCTTGACTAGGACTCGATTTGCTCTGGTCCCGGTCTTGACATGGTCTCGACATGGTCTCGACCCCCTGGTCTGGACTCGAACCCAGCTGGACCTGGACTTGGTGTCTCGCTCACCGGCGTATTGAGGAGTTATAAAAAGGCCACACTGACTCTGTTCTCATAGGCTGCATGCCGTCAGAGAGTCGAGTTTTGCTTTCCCGGTGAAAAAGAAGAGCTGAATTTTGACAGGCCCGACATCGAGTTTTGAAAGCTGTGGTGGAGGACGGCAAACTGTTGAGAAAGTTGGCAGTTCCTTCCGGCGCTGCAGTCGACCTCTGTGTTGTTAGAGTTTCCTGTCGTCTCTTATTAACAACGAATGATATCCAGTTTGCCATCTATGGTCTAATCTGAACGCCACATTAGAGCGTATAGAAACGGCCTCAGGGCAGAGCTGAGGGAAGGGGGGGGGGGGGGGGGCGGGGCGCACTCAGACACACACTCGTAGTTCGTAGCTCTCGGCCACAACCACAGCTGGATGTGCTGAACAACTCCGCTTGGAACCGGGAGGGTTCAGTGCCTTGCTCAAGGGGGCTGACACTGATTAGTGAGGGGGGCGGGACTTCTCGTTCACATCCTGAAACCAGATTGTGTCGGCCTGTCCTGGTTTAAACTAGCGCCACCCTGTTGTTTCTCTTATGCCACATTTAAGAGAAATTCTTGAAAGAGTTTAACAGTTTCATCCGTTAGTGTGTTCTTCTTTACCGCAATTAAATGGCAAAAATACAAAAGTAGTATAAGCAGAGATGTGATGGAAGGTGAACCCACTCAGTTGACCTTTTTATGGATGGAAAACGGTTACCCACTACTTTAGCTTCATGATATGGAATTCAGAATATACATTATAGTATTTTTCAAGGGAAGAAAAGTGTTAAAAAGTGTTAAATTAATGTTTTATATAAAGAAATTAACTTTGTTTTATATAACAAAATGTATTTGTATTGGTGTTTGTTTGCCTCATGACGACCAACTGGAGGTCACAAAATCAAATAAAACTATTACTACACCGATTACTGAGACAGACGAGTAATGCTGCTGTGTGTTTAGATGATCGTGACTGAGACGGTGTGTCTCCATCAGGGTTTTCTATTTACAGTGTAAAGAAGTCTCTAGCTGCTAGTGTGAGTCCAGTCTGCAGACGAGTGCTAGGTAACATTAAATGAAGTAATGTGGTTGATGACACTTGATGCACCAATATCATTCACTCTTTTAGTGAAACATCCTGCTGTATTATGTACTATTACTTATTTTCTTGAGAGTCATACTCCACAATAAAAGCCCTGTGAAGTTGGGGGAAAAGTCTGATATGTCTAATGCCCAAAACCTTGCATCCCCTCTGCCGTCTAAATAAAACCCTTTTTACTGGGGGCGAATACTTGAACTTGCCTCGGCACACAAAGACGATATAAAAAAAAGCATTAAAAAGCACATAAAAGGCGTGGCGTGCGACTCTTCTACTCCATAACTGCTTATAAATATATGCAATGATTCTTTCAGATCGAGTTTTGATTTAATGCCTCTATGAAACGGGAACGGGATAACAGCTCTCCAGCTTTCCCACTTGCTGTCTCTTCTTCTCTGCTCATCATCCAAAGACTTTTCATGTGTCCTGGAGGCTCATTTGGGAGGCTTCATTACCAATCAGCTCCTCCTGAAATGTGAATCTACTGTGACATTGCCTCTAATCAGCTCTCTCTGGGCCTCCCCATCCCCATCTTGCAAATGATGCAAATCGCAGCGCACTACCTTGGCCGATTAGCATCAAACCAAACCGCTTACTCATCGGTCCAGCTCTTTTAATTCTCCTCCAGAGGGTTAGGCAGAGGACAGCGGCGGTGTACATGACCGACGGGCACACGAGAGTCTGCGTGGCTGATATTCTGCTGGTTGTGTGTAATCTCTGACCTCAACCCCCTTTTGGATGTTGTTGGACGCCGACAGGCAGGCACGCTCGTTTGTGGGTGGACACACACGCACGTAAACACATGGCAACACACACACATTCCGAGGCGAGCAGATTTTTACTGTCTACCAGAGAACATTTAACAGGCAAGCCTCCCTTTTTATTTCATAATCTGAAATGAAAGGTCGGAGTAGCTTCGCTCTCCGTGTTCTTCAGGCACTGTACTGTAAATCCACAGAGTAATGGACGTGACAGGATCCATTTGATGAAATTAAAATACAGAAAAATGAATGAATGAGTAAATAAATACATAAATAAATAAAATGTGTAATAACTTATTGAAGCGCTCATAACCGTTTGAACCTTCCTTCTATCACAGGCAGGTTTCCAAAAGTGATGCAGCACATGAATTAGCGTGGCGCTCAAATTATCATAGATTATTATTTGTATTTTATTGTGAAACAGTGAAATTAAAAATATAATGTATCAGTGCTGGGCTTGTCTTTGAATTACAAAATAATATAGGTAATACAGGTAATACAATTCAATACCTTTTAACTAATATTACAGTTACTTCAATAGATGGATAGATAGATACTTTTAAATACTAAATTCCGGGGGCCCCAAAGTATTTCTACTATAGTATATATACTATACTATAGTATTAGTTCTATGTAGTGCTGTACTGTAGTAATGCTGCCACTAATTACCTGTCAATGTAAAAGCACAAACCAAAGAGATGTTGCAGCTGGGAATACCATCAAGATGGATCCATTCATTGTGGAATTACACACATCTCACTCCTCTAGAAATCCATTACTTTGAGTTATTTCAGGGGAAAGACGAAAACAGTTGAGCCAAATGTATCTTCTCCATTACCAGACTGATGGAAGACTAACATGCCTCATTTGCAAGAGTCATTTGAGTCTTTGGGGAAATGACTCAAATGTAGTAGAAGCCGCAATAATGCATTACGCTCTGCAGAAGGCAAGTTTGTAGTAGAACCTCCTGTAGTATTCTGCATCGTACACACTCAACCCAATCTCCAGGACGGTTCACGCCTGCGTCGGCGTCTTGTGCAGCGCTGATTTGTTGCAGGACGGCGATGAAACTCAGGCACCTGATTTGCGACAGCTGCACATAAAGTCAGAGGAACGCCATTTCTCAGAGCCCAATCAATCTGATGACGACTGGAGGAGTATATTTAGCTACAAAGAGCCGAGCGGGAAGTAAATATTTTTACTGGGTTTTTCCGTCTAATGATATGGAGCAGATGTGGAGCGAGAGGGAATGGGAATCTCTTCATTGACTGACTGTGTCGCCGCTAGTATGAAACCAATGAGAGACAATAGGAGACGGTCATGTTACCATTAAAGAGGCCAAAGGTTAAATATGCATTACTGGGCCTGTTTTGAGTACGTATGACCTCAAGACCCTCTTTTCATCCCGGTCCACATGCCAAAGGACTTTGGAAAATAGCTGGGTTTTATAATGAAAAGGCTACAGTTGTTTTTGTTGAATCGGGGGCTTTGATTGTATGGTTTGGCAGGGAGAACTGAGGATTTGTTATGCATTAGAGACAGTGTGCTAAACTTTCATTTTCCTAGTCTGATGAAATCCGGACAAATTGTAGGTTTTTCTCAAGACCGGTTGGCTTGGGGAGCGCATGCATGTGCACACGTGTTTTTCTGTGTGCATGCATGTGTGTGTGTGTGTATCCAGCCAAAATAAGGCCTCTGTATCTCCCCTCCGGCCGCCACTAAAAGTTGTCAATCACCTCCTCTCTTTTAATACCAAAAAGATGAGCGCTCACATGCTAGCACTACGCCGCACACGCCACAGGCCTTGGCACTGCCTCTGAAGCCTGTTGATCTTTCCCCTCCGGAATATAGAGCCAGGGTGACGGGCACAAAAGCATATTTGCCAAATCAAAGTGGCGCCGCATTAGTTTTACACATTTCTTGTTTGATTCAACAAAGCATTAAATCCCTAAAAATCAGCCGTATCAGATAGCAAATGGAAAGCATGAGTGTTAAGGAGGACTTTAGAAGGGCTGAGGACTGAGGGACCTGCAGAGGGATGAAGTGGCGTGTTGTGCTGCACTTCGCCTCGGCCTCGGGGTGTTTCATTTAAGAGCTGTGTCTGCACTGCAAAAAAAGTCCACCCAGTTATTTGTTCTACTATTGAGTGTTTGCAATCTGATTTTTATTAAAACAAAGGGAAGAACTCTGTTAATGGGGTGTTTTCTCTTGTTTCCATTGTAAATTAACTTGTTTCAGGAATTTCCTTGTGGACTGACCTGTCTTATTCTGCCCCGTTTCAAATTTTTTTTTTTTAGAAAATTCCCGAAACAGGTGAAACTGCATTAGAAACAAGTGGAATCACCTCACCCCCGTCCTCAGAATCTCAAAATCACACTCCAAGAACATTCACATATACGAGGAACTTGACTCGGTCACGTTGGTGCATTAAAAAACTCAAGTCAGACACATTGTACTTGTTTTAAGAAAAACAAGATTTGAAGTATGAAACTAAATGTGTAAACTATTTTTTGCAGTGTGGGGACGACATCCAAACCAGGAGTACAGGCTCGCTCTCTGCCATAACAGACCGCCGCCGCTCCAAGGGGGAAACAGACAGAACGAGGGAACCGGAGGGGCCACTTGGCCACGTCGGCCCCACAACAGCCAGATGACACGTTAGAGGGACGGGATGTTGCCGAGTCTCTTTTGAATTCAACACCTCGACTTTCACATCGCTGCTTTTAATTAAGTTTCATTTAATTCAATGAAATTTTATTGTCATTCCCCCTCTATGCAAGCGTGCAGCGAAACGTGATGCGTTCCAGACGAGAGAAAAATGAGAGAAAACAAAACAAAAAAGAGCAAAAAGACAAAACGGTGCAACAATGCAATGGTAGTGTCAAGTATCATAGCACACTGAATTCAAATTCAATATGTAGTACTGTAGTAGCAATATTTCAGCATGAGTGACTGGTGCATTGGGAGTATAGAAGTATTAACAGTATTTACCAGAACGTAGCGGCACGCTCACTCTGACGGGAGTCACTGAGCAAGAACAAATATGGAGGAAAGCGTCATGCTGAGTTCTCCCTGCCTGTAGGATACCACTGCCCATCGCTTTTTAATTCAAGTTAGATGACTGAATGATGAGAAGCATCCGTGATAATTTACTCAAATTAGAGCAAGCTGCAGAACTTTGTGAAATTTGACTTCGACCGTTTCATAGGAAAGATGATTTTATCAGGATTGCAGGTCATCCTTCATTGTTAGGGGAAATGTTTTATTCCTACTTTTTTCATGATTGAAAAATGAAAATAGCAAAAAATATCACAATAACATCATCACTATCAACCAATATCAACAAACTCTTTGCCACTTATCTTTTTGTCACTTCTGGCTGTTTTGACTGAATTTGGAAAATCCAAGGCCACCGACGGCCACTGGGGGCGCTACTCCACTACTGTCCATCAAAACATCCTCTATTGGAATGAAGGACTTCCGGTGTCTGTCAAACCAGCAGAGCATGAACTCGTGTAAGATGTGTACTCACGACGTAGGCGACAATCCAGCTCACAACCTCAGTCAATCTTTTTCCGCCCAAGAAAAAGGAAATTCCCTAAAAAGTAATCTCAAAAAAGAAGGTTACGTTGACCAGCTCAGACCGACTCGGGCCTCTGGCCGTCAAGAGCTGTTCAGGAAGAGATAGAAAGCGAGAGAGGGATGGCGCTGACAGATTTACATGCGCGAGAGGGATGTTATAGCCTCCTCTCCCTCTGCGCTGCATCCTGTCATCCTACCTGCAATGTGGCCAGTAATCCTTAGTTCCCACCTGCCAAAGCCAGCATGGACGCCCACCTGGCCACCCGGCGGCTCCACTGACAGGTGAGGACAAAGTTCCCGTCGAGAGCGAGACTCCGCACGTGGCGTCGGGTTTAACAAGCTGTCACCAGGCCTGAGTGGGTGGAGGGAAGACGGAGGGTCTGAATGTGCGTGAGTGCATGTATGTGGATATGTGTGCATGCATATATGTGGGTATATTTGCGTATTTGCACATGTGTGTGCTATTAATATACTACATTAATGTGTACACCCATGCATGTGTACGTGTGTGTGCATACATGTGTGTTTCTGTGTGTGTGTGTGTGTGTGTGTGTGTGTGTGGGACACTGCAGAAACACAGGAGGCGCCTGGACCTGTTTCCAGTTAAAAGCAGAAGCCCCCACAACAAAGGGCCTGGCCGGGGGAATCGTAACGAGGAGAATATCATTTTTCTTTGGCCTCTGTGATCTGCCATTCTTACGTTTCACTTTCAAAGCGCTGATCCCTGGCAGAAGTCCTCCGCTCCGCATCTCTGATGGAAAGAAGGAACACTGCCCTCCGCCTCTCCTCACCTCCCTTCCCTTCTTAGTCGTCTCTCCAGCGAAGAGAAAGAGAAAAATAGAGGAATCAGGGGGGGAAAAAAAGAGAAGCAAATGTCCTTTTTATTTGCCGTGGCTGATAAAAGAAACATGGATGGTTTGGAAGCTTCATCTTCTCTGTCGTCCGGGCTCTGAGGAGATCCCGCCCTAATCCTCAGACAGGCTGTTTAAGACTCTCTCTGTCCACACACACACAAAACACTCCTCCATCTTCCTCAACAGCTACTAGAGCTGCCCTTGAGCAAGGCACTTGAGCGACCCAATGTGTGGCTGCATACAACTTCCAAGGGCAAATAAAGGTCATCAATAAAGAGATGGACGCTTTAAAATAGAAATGTATGGTCCAGTTTCGAGAGGGGGAGGATTTATTCGGGCACACTGGCGTTCTTGCTGCCACGTTATTCAGCCCATGAAGGATTTTGTGATTCTTAGATTTCCCAAAATCAACAGTTCGCTGGAAATACTGAAATCCTGGCCAGTCGCCACGCTTCAGCCACAAAGACCCTCATGTTCTCTTAAAAAAAAAAAATCACAAATCATCACAATCTTACCACAGTAAACGGTCTAATCAAAGCGCTTGTCAACAAGCAAATCAACCTCACTTGACCTCCAACCTTACAGTTCACAGCCAGTAAGCGCAGAAATCCCAGCAGGATGCCTCGCGCTGATATGGGATGAGACGACGCCCTGCCGATGTGCCCCCGAGCAAAGCACTGAACCCCGAGGCTGTTCCAGCAGGACTGCCCTGTGGCCATGCTGGTTCTCTCTCTGTGTGTGTGTGTGTGTGTGTGTGTTCATCTGAAACAGGTTTGTCCAGGTATTATCATACAAATCCATTATGGTTTACCTTTAAATACTAAAATAAATCTAATAAATAACCAGCATGGTTGAACTGGAATCCATCAGGGTAGCTAAGAGCTTTCTTCATATCGAAATATTTTATAGATTAGGAACATTTTGAAATTGAAATATTTGACAGAAGATTTGAAATTCAATACACAACTGGCATTCTGTTATGGTATTAATCAAAAGTAGGACACATTCCAGACACATAGTATTTTTATATTTACTTTTTTAAAGGAATTTCTAGCCGGTGCTTTTATCCGTAGAGACTTGGAGTGAGTTACCAGGCACGGCTTCAGCTTCTTGCTCAAGCTCACTCAAACAGGACATTTTGATGGACACATTGGCTCTTGCGGGGATCAAACCTGTAACCCTTCCGTCACGGGACGGCCTCTCTAACCACCGGGGCGCCCTGCCACAGCAGAGCACGAGGCCTGAAACAGCTGCGTTACTGCAGCGGCCGTGGACTTCTCTCTGCGCTGGATTGGGTTGGAAACGATCGGGCCTCTCATGTGTTGACCAGATCTGAGAGTTTGACTTGGTGCCCGTGGTGTGGCAGGAGGGATTTTATTCATTGAGTTGGTATTTATGGGCGGAAGGAAAGAGGCTTTGATAGAGTGGCTCTTGAGCGTTCTCCGAGATGAGATGTACTCATGTCCTCAACCTCTTGCCTCTTCCCCTCTTCATCTTTATCTTTATTCCCCATCAAACAACGTTGGAAAGCCCCTCGTCTGAAGCTCTGGTCTGATGTATGTGCATATGTGTACATGTGTGAGAAAGAGAGACAGACCCGAAACGCTGCAAAAGGACTTCTATTAAAATGTTATGGTGCTCAGAAATCCCATTGAACTGCCTTATAAAACTCCAACAATCCCATTGCACTGTCTAATAGGACCTCATCAAGCTATCAGAGGTCCAAAGTGGACGATGGCCGTCACCCAAAGTGAAGATCCTCATCAATCAGCAGTGCAGAACGGTGCTAGCACGCTAAACCCTGAATTTAGCCAGCGTCTCCGTCTCCCAGGCATGCTTCCTGTCACATCACGCTGGACAAAAGCTTGATGTGGAGTCGGAGCTTTGAGACGCGATCCAGTCATGAATCGACCATCTGTTGCCGTTGCTGTTGTTGTTGTTGTTGTCGCCGCTGAAATTCAACTCACATATGTACGCCACACAGAATTCAGACAAAGGGCGAGTGCTGCCTGCGTGCCAGTTGTTGGCTGTGTTATGGAGCCGGCTCTTCAGGGGTCCTTCTCTGTGGGAGCCGGTCCAGCCACGGAAAGCTTGAGGGGGAAGTACTGAGGCCTTCACACTGTTCACAGCGTGGTTCTCTTAACTACAGATGTAGCCATCGTACCAGTTCCACGTTTTACTTCACACGCTGCACAGAGCTTTGAATTACTGCTAAACTGTGGCCCTGCCCTGAGAGGAATCGTTTGGGAGGGCAAGTTCTGTTCAACAGCCATTAGAAGGTGCATGGACTAACACGCCAAACAGATGATTTGGATTACAATATGTCTGTTCAATTCCATAGATGGCTTTCAGGTGACATAACACACCCTGTGGCGGCCATGTTGGAGGACCTCAGCCCTGGGAACACCTGATAGCATTTCTAAGCATACAACCTTTCTGTCTGTTTCTACTGAACTGATCATGTCATCACTGATACATCTGATTGATTTAGTGTTTAGATCATGTAGCTTGTTAGCTAGCTAACCATAGTATCTGGTCAGCTAACCATCACTGTCTTGTTGTTAACACATCTGATTAGCACACTAGCTAACGTATCAAGTAGAAGCTAGCGTTAGCAGTGGCTAGTAGTCACATGTTAACATTACTTTGCTAAATTAGCCTGCTGGCTAGTTAGCTAGCTAACTAACATTAACCACTACTAACGCTAGTTTCTACTAGATATGTTAGCTACTATGCAACTCAGATGTGTTCAGAACAGGACAGTGATGGTCATCTAAAGACTAAATCAATCAGATGTATCAGTGATGAAATGTTCCCAGTCAGAAAGAGACAGAGATTAACCATGTATGTTCAATTCTGTTGGGACGGACAAGTTGTAAATTTAGCAACACAATCAGCTGTTGACAGCCTCTGCTGACCAAAAGCTGCGCACCTCCAATATGGCTGCCAGGGGGTCTGTTACATCACCTGAAGGCCCTCTGTGTTGGCTCAGTCAATCGAATATAATACTATATAATCCTAAAATATATCTATATAAAGGCATACATGTATATAGTATATATACAGCACTTAAATATAATATATATATACGGTGAGTTTATGTGCCAGGCCTCTTCTCAGATCTTTATCTGTTTCTCAATCACAGTCTGAGGCTTTTACGACAGAGCTCGCAAAAATGTCAGACACTGAACGGCCAAAAACTCTCACATCTCAACGTTTTGTGCTGCATCCTGCTGTGATGGTAACTGGCTCTTTCTCTCTCTCTCTCTCCCCCTCTGTCTCAGCCTCTCTCCCACTCACTCACACCAGTGATCATCCATACATCTGTCCAGCAGGTTGAGTGCCGGGCTGCTCAGCTACATGTGGAACATCAATCTGCCTTAGAAGTCTGCCCCACATGTGTGTGTAAGCTGTACCGGGGAGTGTGTTGTGTGTGTGTGTGTGTGTGTGTGTGTGTGTGTGTGTGTGTGTGTGAGAAGAGTACTAGTTGTGTGTATTTGCGTGTGAGAGAGATCAGGATTGTGTGAACTGCGTTTTAGGAGGTGTGTGTCAAAACGGTGGTCTGTCATTTCACAAAATGCTACTGTACCGGTGTGTTTTCCTGTTGTCAGGAACAAAGCAGGGTGAGAAATACAGAAAGTTATTATAATACTCATTTATTATTGTTTTTATTGGACACACTTGATACACAAAGTGATTTGATACAGCAGTATATTGCAATATTATCAAGTTGCAATAAAAAATCAAAATGTGTATGACATACATTTCAAAATCAATAGAAATATCAATAAATACATTATCAACAAATTCATTCATTCATTTCAAGCACTTTTTACTTTTATATCCAAAAACATAATTTTGACAGAATCTCATTCATTATCTTGATATATTTATTTTAGTTTTTACTTCCATTTATATCCTTTATTATCTTTTCTTCCAAACTACGCCTCCATTCTGATCAGGATCAAAAACGTTCATCTTTATGTATCTTATGAGATAATTAAAATGAAATATCAATACTTGGCTCCTATAAATCAATAAGGAAAGTGTTGCGCTCTAGTCGTATTAGTTATACACTCAGCAGCATCTCTCTCTCCCAGGCATCTCTGTCAGCACAAAGCGTCAAATTAACAAGTCGGTGCATAATGCAAGCCAGGGGGAAGGTCAATCCCATCTCATTTACACTGCTAAGGAGGGATAACCACCGTGAGAAACCTGCCCCCCCCCCCCCTTTAAGAAGGAAAAAAACCTCCCCCTCTGAAACCCCACGTCCCCGAGGGGTGGCCGTGCCGCTGAAGTGAGGAGAAATCGGGGAGATTGAAGCTGGCACCTCACACTCGGAGGGAGCTCCGGGGGGAGGAGGCCCAGCCCCGGGCGGTCCGCGGCCAGCCAGGGTGAGGGATTGTGGGGGAAAGGAGATCTGGCAGCTCCACTTCCTCTTGGCTCGGCAGTGGAAGCCAAATTAGCAAGAGAGCAAAGCCTTGCCTCATCTCTCTTACCTCTCTCATCTCTCCCTCTTACTCTCATCCATCTCTCTCTCTGCCCCCCCCCCCCCCCCCTTCGCTTTCTCTCTCTCTCTTTCATTCTCTTCATTCTCTCTCGCCCCCCCCCTCTCTCTCTTTCTCCTGGATTACAGAGCAGAAATAAGATCCAGATGACGGCTAACCACAGATGATAGGAGAGGAGAGGGAGACAACCAAAATCACCAGGCCTGATAATCAGAGTGTGTGTGTGTGAATGTGTGTGTGTGTGTGTGTGTGTGTGTGTGTGTGTGTGTGTGTGCACGTGTGTGTGTGTGTGCACTGTAACATAGCTGCTTCTTGATTATCTTGGCTTCTACAATTTGGGTTAATGTTCGTGGAGGAGCCCGGACAATGTTCTGTTTCGGTGTCTGGGTTTGGCTCCCAGACCCCTGCAGTCCTGGACCGACTGGGTCTGGTTGGTACGGGGATGGATGGCGTTGACAGGTCGGACCTGTGCAGCGAGTTGTGGAGTTGTGGACCGTTTCCAAAGAGAACCTGCGGGCTCTGGATTGCATCTGTCACAAGACCTCTCGCTTTCTCCGTCGCTTTCTCATTGATTGCTTTGAGTTTTGTTCTTTAATCGTTACAATGCACAACAGTGAAGGAGGGGTAGAGGAGTCTGACAGCAGCGAGGAGCTACGGAAGCACATTGCTAACGTGACATTACAACGCTATAACGGGAAGATCTCGTTGGGAGGAGATATTCTCAAAATTAGTTTGATATAATGAGAAGAAATGTCTCTCTTTGTCCGATTGTTTCTTTCTCCTGCACAGCGGCAGAGACGAGCAACACTACTTCACTTCATGTTGGTGGTGAATCGAAACGTATGAGCTGAATGCACACAGCTCCGAAACAGCAGGGAGCAAGCTAGCGCCGCGACGATCGCTACAGAAAGCTAAAGGTGTTGAAAGTCTTCAAAAATGCAAACAGTTACCTCTCGCTGCCACTGGGGGCCGCCAACGACTCAATTACATGAAGTTACAGAGAGTCCTTCACTGTGGTGTTCCTCACTGTGGTGTTCCTCACTGTGGTGTTCTTCACTGTGGTGTTCCTCACTGTGGTGTTCTTCACTGTGGTGTTCCTCACTGTGGTGTTCCTCACTGCTCTTCCCAGAGATCACCTGTCAATCAAACAGTGTGTCCAGTACTGTGACGTCTTCCTCCTTGGATTTCCTGTTGATGGAGTTTGAGTTCCTGTAGGTGGCGCTCTCTTCTTTGTCTGTTCAGCCACAGTGGCTATCGCTGCTCATGCTAACTACCCAGTTCTTCTGTTGATTCCAAACAAACTGAAAATCACTGTTGTTATATCAACCGGCAAAACATTTCTTTATGTGAAAGTGTTGCACATTTCCCTCCCAGTATTCCCTGAAGCTTTCCTTTCCGTCGGTAGTCTGTGTCCGGTTCTGTCTGTCTGTCTGTCTGTCAGTGATACTACAGCTATACATACATCATCAGTGTTTTCTTATCTCTTATCGCTTGTCTTCAGCCTCGGTGTGTGATGGCTGGCTGCCTGCCTCTCTCTCCCCGGCCTCCCGATGACTGGTCCTTCCTGGTGTTGACACACACATGGGGATGAAGACTTTGAGGACTGCAGCCTTGATCACAGATCAACACGATCCATCAAGTCACATTATGCAGTAGTGACTCACCCTATCAGCCCCTTGACTTCAAGCCAAGTCAACCTGACTGGTCAAATACTGGAGCTGGAGCTTGGATCAACTGGCCAGGAAGCTAATTAACCACCTTCAGTGTTCATCTTGTCACAGTAGTGTCCTGATTTTATATAGCGCCTTTCAAAATAATAGCACAGCATGGCGATCCACTTCCTGTCTAAGCGAACAGGTTATTTACTGCTTGGTTTAGCCACTTAGCTACGGAAAAATGTCTTTCTACTCTTGCTGTTTGCAGGATCCACCTGAAATAAAGTCAACAATCTCATTGTGAGAGTTCCATCTGTAGCCCTGATGAGCAGAAGGGAGAAGTTTAAGATGAATATTTAGATGAATATTTAGTTACATCGACAACTATGAAGGTGAGAAGGAGATGGCCTGCTATAGGCAGTGTGGTCTGCCTATAGCAGGCCATCCGTCCATCCATCCACCCATCCATGCTCTCTGACACCCATGCTGATAGATTTGCACCTGTGGCATCACTGGTCACGATGAGTGATCCGTTGATTTTATTCCTAAACACACACAAAAAATTGTCTGGGTGTGCAAGGCCCTACATGCGCCACTTCACTCACACACACACACATACACACACACACACACACCCTAACCAGAGGAGGCGTGTCCTCAGTGTGTGGGTCCAGTGGTGTTATAATTCAAGACAAATAAACGCTGCAGTGCTGCACCAACACAGAACAAGAATCAAATGGCCTGACGCCGAGAAAACGAAGACCTTTTGGGTGTGTGTGTGTGCTGTGAACTGTATCAGGTGGTGAAGTGTGTGTGTGTGTGTGTGTGTGTGTGTGTGTGTGTGTGTGTGTGTGTGTGAACATTTTATCACAACGTAGTGATTTCACCAACCAGCTTCACATAATCCCCTCATGCTGCTGCTTATTGCTTTACCATGGTAAGAATACACACATACACACATTCACATTGCGCGTATGTGCACACACACACACACACACACACTCCAAAGCTTCCCCACGCATTACACAGCCGAAGACATTTCACATGAACACACACATATGCACCTACCACATAATCACATACACGCAATACACAGATACATGGACACACATTTCATCACATTTGTCGTGTAAAAAACGTTTTCAGCGGCTCACACTTTGTCACATAAACACGACGGACACTTCCCCGCTTGTTGCTGAGCTACTGCTGCACCTCGGCTCCACCCAGGAGGAACGCTTTGGGTTCGAAAGGTCGTAGGTTGGTGAGGCTTGTTCTGTCCTACATTCAGGACGGACACTGGTGGACCTGTCTGTGGGTCTGATGGAGGAGAGATCCATGAAGGGAGGATTCTGAGAGTAGAAAGTTAATGTGGAGAGAGAGAGAAGGAGAGAGAGACAGAAGAGAGAGAGAGAGAGATGGAGTGAGACTGGCTCTCTCCAGTACAGTTCACAGCAGGACTTTGGTCAGGCCTCAAATGGAGAAACCATGCAGTTGTACTACACACACACACACACACACACACATAGCTGCACACATCAACATTACACACAAACCCATGTACGCACATGGGTGCATACACAAACACAGACACGTTAATGCATGCAACACACTCTCCAACACACACACATGCATGTACACACACACACACACAAATACACACTCACTGTTAACCTGCTACCAGTGGATAGAGCTCGTCTTCTCATTCCTGTGTTCGGTGTGTGTAGTGACCTAAGGCTTACAGTATGTGATGCTCTAAGCCTTCGCCCTCTCTCTCTCTCTCTCTTCCTCTTCCTCTCTTTTCATCTCTGTCTTTAACATGTCATTCTTTAAGTCGATGGATGATACATGCTGATTGACTCTCTATGAGGGTTTGAGGCCTTGGCAGTGATTGACACTCCCCTCTTCCTTTCTCACTCCATCTCTCTGCAACACATAAGAGTTTTAGAGCCGTCATAAATAGTGACTGGCCTCTCTCTCTCTCTCTCTCTCTCTCTCTCTCCCCCCGATACATAAGAGTTTAAAAGCTACGATAAATAGTGATCTGGCCTGCTTCCTCCCTCTCGCTGTGCGCTGTGAGCGAGCAGCCCCGCTCCTCTCCGCGGGTCTGGTTTCAATTTCTGGAAAATGAAGAGGTTGTGAGAAGGAGAGAGGAAAAACTCTGGCCTTGTAAATCCATTATTGTTCAGGATATATCAGAAATCCAGCTTTAATAGCAGTGTTTGTTTAGGATCTACTCTCAATCCCCCACTACATAATCCTATTCACGGACCAAGGCTTAGCTGCACAAATAAACACGGTAATGGATCTCCTCACATATAGCAAGAAAAGAGGCAAAGAATGAGGCACCCTTCGGCCCAATCTTTTCCAGATGGCACCAATAGATCACATTATTTACATCGGCTGTGTTCAGGTTCCCAAGGCAACGCGGCTCTGTTTTACAATCGGCGGTTCGGTGACCCGAATCCCCTTTTTTCGTTTTTTCTCCCCGGGCCTTGATTAGCGCGGGATCCCGAGAAGATGGATCGTTTTCGTGGAAGATCACGCTACTGATGCGCAGATGTGGTGTCACTCCCAACGCACCTTCTCAAGAGGATAAACCTCCCGCCTCCTCCTACCTCCTCCCGCCTCCTCCCATATGGGTTTCCTTATGATATTCAATCCCCTGGCTGGGCGCACATTATACCCTGATCACCGCGCACCGTTTCCATTAGCGTAGCTCGCTCCCCTTCATTCACCCGTGCACTGCGGTGCGATCGCTGGGCTCATTACCCCTCGGCTCTCTCGGTGCGGTCACGGATGGTTAGCTTTGTTCATGACCCTTAATTGTTTCTCCTTGTCTTTTCTGCTCAGAGATGAGCAGCCGGGTGGATGAGGCCGACCCCTCCAGGGCCACTGCAGAGTCTCTCCACCAGGCGGAGACCTCTGCACAGGAAAAGGCCCGCGGCTGATGATGCACCAGGTGTTTGAAACTCATTGGGCCTCCGAGCCTTTCTAATCAGAGTCAGGATCTGGATCACTCCCTTCGCCAAGTGCAATAAATACAGAGGAAATTGTTTCGGTGACATCGGTGCAGGGACACATTGACGACTCACTCAGTACCGACATGTGGTGCGGGGACGACAGGCCTCACACGGTACAAGGGGTCAGTAAAGGACAGACAACAGACAGATGAGTGTACGCCGCTGGTAGCAAGGGGAGGAATCCCCCGCGGGTTTCAGTTGCCAACGGTATCTGTTGCTTGTTTATCAAAGGTTCAGCCTAGTCGGCCGTGGAGTCTGGACGCAGCGGCTATGAAATCATAAAAACAGCACGAAGGCCTTGCAGCCTCGCGAGGATTGATCAAAGCCGTCGTATTTTCTCTTCCATCTGAACTGGAAAGGTAGGAGTCGACGTGGGTTGCCGTGGTTGTGCTGTTCCCTCCACCTCTGCCAAAGTCCACTGTCTTCTTCTTCCTCTTCTTCCTGGCCGGGAGTCAAGTCTTCAGGCTGTTTGCCTCATGCATCTTTCCATCGCTAGCGGAGAGGGAGAGGAGCCTGGCGTCGGATCCTGACGTGATGGAGGAGAAACAACTGAGGAGGATGTGAAGACCTGGTAGCCCTCCAGGAAGTCTGTTGTTTTTACGAACGCTGTTTGTTTGTATGTTGCTGCAAGGCGCCTGTGTGTGTATGTATGTATATATATGTGTATGTGTGTGTGGGCACATACAGTAAATGTGTGATAGAGTTGGACTGATAGGGTTTTTTGTCAGACTGATCCAGTATTTTTAGACTGAAGTCACGATAGCTGATATTCTGTATCTTTAAATTTGACCATTTCTATGCCAAGTATCCATGTTTCCTCCCATAACTGTATTCTTGTCTGGGTGAAAAGCCTTTCGACCATCATGGGACACCAAAATCATGACTGGTGAAATTATTGTAGGGTTAGCAACTCTTTCCCGCTTCAATGGTGACAGAACAGAACAATGTGAATAAATAAAATGTGCAAAGAAAACTAAATTTCATCGCAGGGATTACAGACGTTTCATGTATCTGGGGTCAGAGGAACCTCCATCATATCATCATCATATCCAATATTTAATGAAAAGTGAGCAGTGATGTGGGTTAGAGGCGGTATGGATATTCATTTTAATATAAGTCAAGATGCAAGGGGAAATTGGGCCACAGCAGAACAAATAAGATAATAAAATATAGAAAAACTATATTGAAAATGAAAGCTGCAGCATCACCATCGTGCCAACACGTAGCGCTCCTATTGGCTTGAAAGAATCCTCACTATGTTGAATACTGACAGATTTACAGACGAACATGTGTTTGCAGTTTGCAGATAAACAAATTTACAGTCCAGTTCAAGAGCGAATGTGCATCCCGGGCCACGCTGGGAGGGGATTGTGCAACGTCTGACAAAAAAACCACCATGATGAGCCAACGGACAGCTCAGACTCTGGTCAGCCCAAATCCATCCACACAAGTTTTCGTTCCCGTTTGCTGGAAAAATGCTCTGACCGCATGAGTTCGATTCCTGGCTCGGGCCGTCGCTGCCATATTTCTCTCTCTCCACACGTTCCTGTCTTTGCTGCGATAAAAAACACAAATAAAACACAGCCGAGAAGTGGCTGCCCACTGTCCGAAAAACAGTAAATTAAAACAAAACAATGACCAGTGACTGCACACGTTCATACCGCCGAGGATAAATCTCTCTTCAGTGATTCAGAGATGTGCTGGATGAAGTGAACGGATGGAAGAAGAAGAAGCTGGAAATGTAATTAGAGTTAATGTGGGAAGCAGCGGGTGGGTGGCCGGGCCGGGCGGGCGGCCGGGCCGGGGTGGCGAGTTTGGACAGTAAGCAGAGGCTAGTCGGTCTGGCCCCGGATGGTTGCGGGTGCGAATCCCCTGCGAGAGCCGGAGGCCGGTGGACCCAGCTGTATAAACCCCGGCAGAGGAATGCAGTGGGTAAGGGATGTTTGAAACGGAGTCATTAGGAAGAACGGCGTGATTTCTGAGGATGTGGGCTACGGCGGGCCGGCGGGCGGGCGGGGCCTTCGGGAAACAACAACAGGGGGAAGGTTGGACAGATGTCAGGGATCCATTTTCTCGGCGTTTCTCTGAGGAAACGTGATCCTCCTCCCATCGTTCATTAGCAAGCGAAGGGAAATGTTTGTTTCGTCTGTTTGGTTTTTGGCTCTCTGTCCGGCTGGCTCGCTCTCAGATACTCTTTAGCTTGTGTCGCTGTGTTGTAGTTGTAGTGAGTATATATCGCACAAACAGGTGGTAGGAATACACACATGGTTCCTCATACTGTGGTGGTGTGGTGTAATTATTAGCGTTTCCTACAAATGGCCATGTAAGATAACATGATCTAACCTACGTCCCTGTCTGTCTGTCTGTCTGTCTATTAGTTTTTAACTATTTAACAATTGTTAATTTAAAACATCTTACTGTTGTCTGTTATTGTTATAGTTATTTTATAGTGATATCTTATGTGATTATACACTCCTCAGATAATTAATACATTTGTTATAAATGGATAAAATATAAGAATGAATGAATTAATTATGAATAAGATCATAAATACATTTAATTTAAGAATTTTTAAACATTATTTATTATTACTATTAATTGATTCATTGATTTTATGGGTATTATTGATTGACAAATGTGCAGTCATTTTAAAAGTAATACAACAATTACAATACAATAAAAGTACAATATAAATATGTAATAAGTAATACTAAATATCGTAAATTAAATATTATTAGAATATCATTTCATATTAATATTATTCTTAATATTATAATAAGAATAATATTCTTCTATGTATAAAATGGTAAAACAAAAAAAAATCCATTAGTAAAACCTAATATGTTTTAAAGGTTTTGAGCCTGAAATAAATAAGAAAAGATTTAACTTTTTGTGATCCCAGTGGGAAAATTAGGTAATAATATAATATAATCTAGCATCTATAAATCTATACCAGTGTAACATTTGGTAAAATTATCTGCTGTGATCCACTTACAGAGACAAATTTAACCCCACGCACAATTTAAGGCACTCTGAATCTCCACTGGTGCAAGATTTGGAAAACATTATTTATTGTAGCACCGAAATTAACCTTACGCTGAATTCTGATTGGAGGAGGATCCCTGAATCCCCCAGCTTGTTTCCTTATTAACATCACCGACAATGTCAGTGCTGCTGCCTGCATTCCCACCCTAACCAGGAACAGACTCCAGCTCCCACCACCACTACAGAGCCACCACTAATGATCGCATACGAATCAGTCTGCTGTGTTTACGGTTCGCTTTAAAAACCTGTTAATCCATCGGCGGCCATATTTAGGCGTATGAAGACGGTTTCCAGCTGGGCCGGGCATGTCCAGGCCTCGCCGTGCTTGATCACTCCAGAGAGAACCGTAAAACAAGTGGCTGTAAAAAAAAAACAACAACAAAAAAAAGCAGGCGGCAACAGACTGCGTGTCTCAGAGTCATCTATTGTGTGAGCTCTAATTACACTGCTAATTACACACCAATTCTGGGTTTTGTGTTTTGGTGCTGGCAGTTGTTTTCTGCCAGCTATGGAGCTGCTAATGTTGTGGTGGTGCGTTTGAGGAACCAACGGCGATGCAGCAGCAAGTTTACCTTTGGCATGAGACGTGAAGGAGGGAAGGAGAAAGGGAGGGTGAAATAGAGAAGGACGGGAGAAAGAGGTTGAGGAAGAAAAAGAAATAGAGGAAGAGAGATTGAAGAAAGAGGCAGGGACGAAGTGAAAGAGAGAAAGGCTTCGTCCACACTGCAGCTGAAAGTGTCATTCAGATTTTTTCCTCTCACATGACACAGATCTGATGTTTTCCGATCAGTGTGAACAACAAAAAGCTGCATGGAGTTGCACCTTTTCACACCTGATCTGGATCACGTGGATTTGTGGTACAAGATCAGACCCTGAGGCAAGGCGACCTACATGTATTTGAATTGTATTTGAATACCCAAATCGTAAGAAATAAATCTTACGTCATTCACCAGAGACAGTTGTCATAACTCAGGCAGCTTGGCGGGAGCAAGACAAGACACGGCGATGGAAAGAAAGACGAAGACTCGCTTGGTATTTGGGGAGACGCCTCGATTCAGCCGAAACTCAAAGGCACGTACAGCAACCGCCAAAAATGGATGTGACGTCTTTTGTTATCGTTCCTCTGGGTGTCTTTTCTACATCGCTGTCAGATCAAATTGGCATCAGATACGGGTTACATCCTAGAGGAGATATAAACAGACATCCAGACATCACGTATCAGCAGCAGTTTCTGAATTGAGCATGAAGGCCTGCGGTGTGAAGGCAGCCCAAGAGAGAAGAAAGAGGAAGGAGGACGTCCCTGGTGGGCGAGCTCTGGTTCCACAGATGAAGAGCATCTTTATCTTCATCCAGCGTCTTAATCATGTGTCTGCTCATAAACACATCAACCTCCCTGCTGGGCATCACTCCTACTTTTCAGACGGCACCATGACGGAAATGACAAACCCAGGTGTAAAATCGCTGCAGCTGGATAGCACCTCCAGTCCACTGAAACTGTCCTCGTATTGCCAAGTACAGTCTATAAAATGATCTTTATATGTATTATTCTCTAAGCTCTATGGAGAAGAAACTATTAGTTCCCTATGAAATACACATTTGTGCTTGTGTGTAGATGTAGAAGTATGTAGTAGTATAGTGGCAGCCATCTATAAGTATTAACACAGTATTAATACTGCAGGATTTTCCAAAACATTCCTCTTCCAAGGGCGGAGCCACAGTGCAGCAAAACAATGTCCATCTCAGCAAGTCATTTAGTCTCATTCAGTCTTAAAGCTACAATATCGCTGTTGCCGGGTAAAAACCTGGCATCTCCAAAATGTCAGCTTAACGGCCATGCATCTTTCAGTTTATTCAATTGGTTTTTAAAGGTTTTCATGAGACCAAGTGTTGTAGAACTTGAAGAGGAATCCTTCAATTTAAAACATGAAAATTACCAAAGTTGGAGTTACAAGGTTTGCCTACAGGCAGGAAGTGCATCGTTAGTCCCGCCCTTCTCCTTCTCAGTAGGGCAAGTTCCCGCCCCAACACCTGTCAGTCATCTTGATGAGCCGTCTACCTCGAACTAGCATCGCTGAGGCAACCGCCGTCTGTAAAGCCGCCACAGATGGAGATCAACGCTTTTTAACGTTCTTTCTTTTCTTACTGCTCTCCTCCATTGTTGTTGTTGCTGTGACTTCCTGCTCTGTGGCTGCAACTAGCTTCACCTTCATAGCCACAACCAGCTCACCCCTAGCCACGCCCACCACAAATGGTATACGCCCCCAAACGTCCCAAAGTCATTGAAAAGGCAAAAGGGGATTTAGACATGAACACACAGACTGATTCATAGAATATATCCTATTTCTTTCTTTTTTGTTATTTAGAAAGTTGCATATTGCAGCTTTAAAATCGGACTTTTACTGAAAAAGCCAATTCTACTTGTTTTCACTGCGAGTTCACTTGAAAAACACAGAAAATCATACTGAAAAAAACTCACGAAAACTCTTGACACAAGTTGCTTTGAAAATAGGTGAATATCTCAATCCACTGGCAGATCTTTCCCTTTTCACCAGAATAGATCTGAGGACCCGTATGGATGGATGCTGTGCGGCGTGTTGGACGGCGGGCCCTCTGCTCTGCCTCCATCTGCACATTGCTCGGGGCTTACATGAACTTGATCCTGACTGTGGCGCTTCATGCTCGTTAGTGTGTTTTGCTGCTCCAGCAGGACTTGACCCAACATCCATCTGGGCCAGATCCCCGAGGCCTGGGCTGCAGCTGGGGAGCGTGCACGCACACACACACACACACGCACACGCACACGCACACGCACACGCACACGCACACGCACACACATGCACATACGTACAGATACCAGATATACACTGGCTTTCTCTCACAGTCACTCATATACGCACACACACACAAAGATACCAGACATACACTCTTTCACACACACACAAACACGCACACACACACACACACACACACACAAGCAAATGCCAGACACACACACAAAGATACCAGACATACACTCTTTCACACACACACACACACACACACACACACACAAGCAAATGCCAGACATATACTCTCTCTCTCACACAAACACACTCACACACACACTCATATATGCACACACATGAACAGATGCCAGACATAAACTCTCTCTTCACACACACACACACACACACACACACACACACAAACACACACACATACATACACACACACACACAAACAGATGCCAGACATACACACTTTTATGCACACACACACTTCAACAGACACTACACATACACTCTTTAATAAACACTCATATACGCACACTCACACACTCGAACAGATACTACACACACTATTTTGCACAAACACACACATACCAGACACACTCATTAACACACACACACACACTGCAGGGTTTTTGCCACAGAGAATGTGAGGCGATTATACTGAAATGAAATGCAAATGAAAATGCTGGTTTGGTGGAGAGACGGGAGGAGGCAGGAGGAGGCGGGAGGAGGCAGGAGGAGGCCGGAGGAGGCGAGAGGAGGCGGGAGGAGACAGGAGGAGGCCGGAGGAGGCGGGAGGAGATGGGAGGAGGCGGGAGTAGGTGGGAGGAGATGGGAGAAGGCGGGAGGAGATGGGAGGAGTTGGGAGGGGGTGGGAGGAGATGGGAGGAGGCGGGAGGAGACGGGAGGAGAAGGTAGGTGGCTCCAGGAGGAGATGGGAGGAGGCGGGAGGAGGTAGGAGGAGATGGGAGGAGACGGGAGGAGGCGGTAGGAGGCTCCAGGAGGAGACGGGAGGAGGCGGGAGGAGATGGGAGGAGGCGGGAGTAGGTGGGAGGAGATGGGAGAAGGCGGGAGGAGATGGGAGGAGGTGGGAGGAGATGGGAGGAGGCGGGAGGAGACGGGAGGAGGCAGGAGGAGACGGGAGGAGGCTCCAGGAGGAGATGGGAGGAGGCGGGAGGAGGTAGGAGGAGATGGGAGGAGACGGGAGGAGGCGGTAGGAGGCTCCAGGAGGAGACGGGAGGAGGCGGGAGGAGATGGGAGGAGGCGGGAGTAGGTGGGAGGAGATGGGAGAAGGCGGGAGGAGACGGGAGGAGATGGGAGGAGGTGGGAGGAGATGGGAAGAGGCGGGAGGAGACGGGAGGAGGCAGGAGGAGACGGGAGGAGGCTCCAGGAGGAGATGGGAGGAGGCGGGAAGAGGTGGGAGGAGGCGGGAGGAGGCTCCAGGAGGAGGCGGGAGGAGGCTCCAGCCGTATGACTGCAGTAAAACAATACCCATCCCACTCTCGGAGCAGGCAGCGTGCTGACAGCAGTGACGGCCCTGGACCAGATATTACACATCTATTACACATGTGAACGTACGCATGCACATGCACGGACACACACCAGCTATCTCTGGGTCTCCTTCTCCTCCTCACACATGGGAGAGACACAGGGAGAGACGGTCCAGGGTTCATACAGAACGAGAAACTGTATACTGTCGATACGGGCCATGTGCTTTAATACAGCCAGCGGCCAGATGTGACGGAGCCAACGAGTTGGTTAAACCTCCGAGTCAAGACGGGGAGCAACCACTGCTTCAGGGGTACTTTTAACTTGTACAAAGCTTACTTGACAAATAAATAAATACTATTCAGACAACCTGATTCACGTTGGAGTTGGAAAAACTGGCATCCATCAAATCATCCCCAAGACAAACTGTCACAAGTCAATACCAGAACTGAACTGTGTCCAATTCCGGACGGACACACTTGGACGTGATTTTCGGAGTCTCACAAGGCATGTGACGTGAATTCTTTCACCAAAAGTTGCTAGTGTGG